>CM033729.1:51006960-51315041 GCA_019671005.1 Hibiscus mutabilis
CACACCAGAGATTGCCCCATTATAACAAAGCAAGTGACCATAATTAAATAGTAGAAGAAAACTATTAGACTATTGGTACTTTGATAAAACATAAGACAGCACACCTAAAACCCAATCCAAGTGCTGTGCTACTCTCCTTAGTAATAGAGACGCTGGCATCATTGCACGTTAGTCTCTCTATAGCATGGTTAAGTGCCTCAAAATCAGATCCATCTGCAGGGTAGAGACCAGAAAATACCATATGTTTTGCGGGTTTGAAACCTGCAATTTAGAAGCATAGCAAATAAGAAGAGGGTGTAAAAAAACTATAAGATGAAATAAAGCCTCATGTATACCAGGAAGGGGTTCTGCAGTAGTCCGGGTGTGATATAGTGTATCCCCAATTAGTGCCTCTTTTGTGGAACTCATGCCAGTCACCACATATCCAACTTGTCCACTTAGAAGGACTCCCGTGGGAGTAAGCTCAGGATGCATGATCCCAACATCCAAAACTTCATAAGCATGACCAGTTGCTGCAGATGAAATCTTATCACCTTTAAGCAATGCACCATCAACAATGGCAACATGGCAAATTACACCTTTAAACTCATCATAATAAGAATCCAACAGAAGCATACGCAAAGGTGAACCGCTGCTTCCAGGAGGGGAGGAATCCTCTCTATGACTGCTGGAAGGACATGCTCGAGCCCCTGCCCAGTCTTAGCAGACGTCAAAAGCGCATCACTAGGCTCAAGATCAAACATTGATTTCAACTGAGCTTTGACACGATCAGGATCAGCAGTTGGCTGGTCAATCTTGTTTATGACGGGTATAATAGTCAAGTTAGATTCAAAAGCAAGATAAAAGTTTGCAACGGTTTGCGCTTGAACACCTTGGGCAGCATCAACAACCAAAAGAGCACCTTGGCAAGCTGCCAGAGATCTAGACACCTCATAACTGAAGTCCACATGACCCGGAGTATGACTAGATTTAGCAAAAACGACAAAGGCTCATTGCATCCATGGAACTTGTGTTTGTGGAACATGGTAGCTGTTTGAGCTTTAACAGTGATTCTCCTTTCCCTCTCTACATAATAACATCAAAAATTCAATATCCTTACTTTTTTTTTTCTCATTTTAAACCAAATTGAACGTTTAAATGAAAAGATAACAAATATCCAATTCTAGTTTCTCTTTAAACCAACAATTGCAATGCCAATACCTTGCCTTTCCATCAATTTGTAATACATATACATAACTACCGATTCAAGTTTTAAACCTGACAAAAAAACACGATGAAAATTAAAAAGGAAAATTACCTGCAATTTGTCAAGATACTGGGGCTGACCATGGCCTCTCTTAATAGTCCCAGTAAGCTCCAAAAGCCTATCAGCTAAAGTAGACTTTCCATGATCAACATGGGCAATAATTGAAAAGTTCCTTATTTTTTCAACGGGATATCGACTCAAATCTATTGGAGCAGATTCTTTACTGTTTTGACGAGAATGGGAGCAATATCTTAGACATGAACCAAAAGCATCGAATGGGTTGCTGATTGAAGATAACGGAGATAAGTACTTCCGAATTTTTAGGGTTTTTGAAGCTCTGAATAAGGAACCCATTTCAGGATTTTAGAGAGCCTTGTGAAAGCAAGAGAGAAACAGAGCTGCGCTGCACCTGCACTACTATTTGAAGAAAAATTCAGTCACTAGTAAAATTTCGTCGTTTTCCCAATCATTAGCACATTTCTACTTTGGTCGTAAAACTATTTTTTTCTATTTAGTCACTAATGTTACAAAAATGGGTCATTTTGGTTACATGTCTCTGGACGTGCCAATCGAGTCATTCGGTTCCGAGTTGAGTCGTTTCAAGCCGGTTTGTTTTTGGTATAAATTTGATTAGGGTAGGCCGAGTCTGATTTAGATTTAGTTCGTGTATATGTTATTTCTGTTCGAATCGAATATCGGGTTGGATCAGCTGATTTTTTCGGGTCAAGATAATTTCGGATCGGTCAATTTTTTGTTCCGGTCAATATCAGATTGGTTGCTTTTTCGGGACGGGTCAATATTGGATTAGTCAATTTTCAATTTGAGTCAATATATGAAGATGGTCTTTTAAAAGAGAAAATATTATATTAAACAATTAAACTATTACTAAATGTGGTTATTAATTAGTAATATAATACAAAAAGAGAATAAAATATACACATTTGAGCAAATTAAAATCGGATTTCTTTCGGTTTAGGTTGATTTTTGGTTCGAGTTGCTTTTAGTTTTTTTTATTTTATGTTCGGGTTACTATTGGTTCAACTAAATTCAGGTCAGTTCGATTTGTTTCGGGTTCAGGTCAAGTTTGGACCATCATGTACTAGTTCATGCCAGATAAATCGATTGGAATCTCGGGTCTCGAATCAAGTTTATCAGGTCTTCTGATGTATCATTTTTAAATGGTATAATAATAATAATTTCATAATAATATTAATTGTCGTTTTAAGTTTATACTAGTCACATATGTTGTACGAGATCATTCTCATTGTTGAATTAAAAATAGTAATCAATTGATATGGTTGCTATTACAATATTGTTGATGTCACAAATATCATCAATGGGGATGTGAATTCAAGCATATATTGCCCTTTGATTTAGGAATTTGACGTTAAATAATCATTTGATATGATTGAAACAATTTATCTTTATGATATATGTATATCATATAATCACATCAGAATATTAGAAAAATGTTAATGAATAAAAACATGTAAAACTAAATAGAACTTTACACATAAAAGAATAATGGAAATACGATATGAACGCTATATATTTGTTTTTAATAAAATAAATAAAAATAATATATATTAGAATCAAAGTTGATTTTCAAGTTCAACTTATATATATTACTTTATGGATTTATATCCAATACACAGGAGTTGAAACTTTTATTTTCCACAAGTGCTTTAGTTTTTGGGTTTAGGGACTTAGTGTAGGGTTTAGGGGTTTAGGTGTAGGAGTTTAGAATTTAAGGGCAATTGTTAGAATTTAGAGTTTAGGGTTAGAATTTAGGGTTTAAAGGTTAGAGTTTAGGTTTTAGTATAATATGTTGAGGATTTAGGTTTTAACCTATAAACCCTAAATTCTATTCACAATCCCTAAATTCTATTCACAATCCCTAAATTCTAAATTACTAAACCTAAACCCCTAAACCCTACACCCTAAATTGAGCCCCTAAACCCTAAAATTAAGGCACTTGTAGAAACTTTTAGTTTCCACGGCTAGTGTATCACATAATTATCATTACTTTATATGATTCGGTCTTTATATAATTTATGATATTAATTACATATTTGAGCACTTTTCATTTAGGGTTTTGCCGCAACTCTCTTCATCTATCGAGCACCACAAGCTTTATTTTTTTATTTTATTTAGCCGACAACGGCACTAGTTTTGATGCTGGTTGTCGACCGTCGGATCATTTTTCTTTATTTTTTAATAAAAATAACTCCACCTTTGTGACACATTTTCTATGTCTTTTGACATGTTTTTTTCTTCCTCGACCGTTATTTTATTTTATGTTTTTCTCAAGGTTGGATTTGACGACACCACGACTGATCAAGATGACGCTTATTTATAACCTGCTGATCTTTCCTGTTTTGGACCATCAGATTGAATTTGGATATGCGGTTTGCGCTCGTAGATAGTTTCTCACGATGCTCGGTTCTGATTTCCTATTCTCGGTGGTCTTTTAATATCTTAAACCTCTTTCGTGGTTCGTTTGCCGATACAGTCAAATTTGTTCCTATCTATTTTTCGCTCTAGTCTTTTGGATGTGTTTTTAACATTTTTCATGTGTGGGCCTTGTATGATCTAAAGTGGCTAGTTTTAGAAAAATGTCCAAATTATGTATTTAATTTACAATGATAGTTGTAAGCCTCATTGTAATTTTGGGTTTTTTCTTGTTTAATAAAACTAGTGGCTTCTATTAAAAATATTATAGTATTAATTAAATATTGAAGTCAAATATCCAATTAAGTGTCAAACAATTAAAATATACTCAAATTAAAATTAATTTATAAATAAATATGATAAAGTTAAAATTTTCATTAAATAATTTTTACATAGTCTAATTCTAATTTTGTAAAATCATGATAACTTTTGTAACACCATCTTCCCGTATTTATTACCAAACACGAGTTGATGATGTTACAAAACAAGTTTAAACAATTTTTACTATGTCATTTCTTTAAAAAAAATTATAAATTTTTTTGTAAGCTTCAAAACTTCATTTGGAAAAATTCCTAGTAAACTATATTCATCAAGCTATCAATTCATATATGTTAGAGGTCTTAACTCTTGGCACATAAGTGCAAAAAATTCGTTAAATATGCAATACAGTGCAGACCTGCTGTTTGAAAATTCTGACCTTGCATCGAATAAAAATTCATAGTGACGTGTACAAATGTCACCACTAGTAATTTTATGACATCCTAGTGGCGTGTACACACTTATTAACACGTAGTAAACTCAATTTAAATTCAGAACCGGCTAAACCTATAGCTCTGATACCAATAAATGTAACACCATCTTCCCGTATTTGTTACCAAACACGAGTCGATGATGTTACAAAACAAGTTTAAACAATTTTCACTATTTGAAACAAAACTGGCAGCTCGCACTGTCATTTCTTTAAAAAAATTATAAATTTTTTGTAAGCTTTAAAACTTCATTTGGAAAAATTCCTAGTAAACTAGATTCATCAAGCTATCAATTCATATACGTTAGAGGTCTTAACTCTTGGCACATAAGTGCAGAAAATTTGTTAAATATGCAATACAATGCAGACAGGGGCGTATCTACCATAGGTCAAGGTAGGTCACTTGACTACCATAAAAAATTGGATAAATTACATCATATGTCACTTAATTATTAATATAGTTATAATTGAGCCATTCAATTATTAAAAGTTACAATTAGGTCACTAAATTAAAGTTTTAGTTATGCTCGGATCACTAATCTGTTAAAATACAAACGAATATTTGATAAGATTTGGTATAATAACAGTTTTAGTCCACAAAAGTTACATATTCTACCAATTTAATCATAATTCAAAAAAATTCAATAAATTAAACAGTTAATACATAAAAAGACATCAATTTAGTCATTTTCTTCTCCAAATCTCATGTACACCCTCGTTAACACTAAAGTGCTCCATTTAAAATCATTAATAAATCTAGTACACAAATTTATAAATGTAAATATATTTATAATTATTTTTAATATTAGATCTATAATTAGTATCTACATTAAAATTAAATTCATTGAAATCTATTTAAAATTATTTATGAAAACCTTTGGTTTTAGTTATTGCTACCCCGTAATTTTTTTTACAAAAGTTAAGGTTTTCGTATTATTATATAGTTTTCTTAATAATTTCATATATTTTTAATGACTTTATTAATTTTATTTTATTTTAAAATAAATTAATAATTAAACTTCTTAAGTTACTGGATTTTTATTATTTAACAAATTTCTTAAATTCTTAGCAAGTCTGTGTATTTTAATTAAAAAAGTGAAGTTGATAAAGATTTGGTGATAAAGATTAGTGATCATTCATATAAAAGCGTGAGAAGTCATTTTAGATGATTCCAGTTACATGTAATATAAAATGTTTTATGTTTAGAGCATTAGTTGTAAAAATGATGTTTTGGAATGATTTGATTATGGAGAAAATTTGTACAGACTAATGTGAATGCCTCTATACATGTGTTTTATTAAAGAGAGTTAGTAACTAAATCATAGTGGACCTCTTACATATATACATTTAGGTGTGATTAAATTGTCATTTGTCATGTCAGTTATGAATATCGTAAGTAATTTTGATGACTTATTCAATCTACTCTTATCTTACACACGATTATATTTATTATCGATGGGTGAACTACCAAGTTTAAATTCCTAGATCTGCATCTGAGTGCAGACCTGCTGTTTGAAAATTCTGACCTTGCATCGAATAAAAATTCATAACTTTTCGCACAAAACTCGAAAATAGTCACCGTTTGTTTTTAAAAGAAACTAGACTCAATTTGTAGTTCATCCATATAAATTTCATTTTCTAATTCAACCTATGGAATTTATGGCACTTTTTCAAACTCACTGCCTAAAACAGAGTTTCAGGACAGCTTCGATCTAATTCCATTTTAAGTTCTCCAACTACTTATAAGTCATTTCATTCCACATACTAGTAATGCTAGACCATATTTTAGCTATACATATACATACTAAATAGTAGTTTTAAGTCTCTTTTACACAAAATAAACATATTCAATAATATACATGCCACTACTCAAACATGATGTAGGATGTCAAAGCGTTACTAAGATAACCTGTATTATTTCCTCGTCTGCGAGGTGATGCCCAAAACGTTCCTGCTTGCGAACCGAGTATTCAACCTACGTGTGCACAGGCAAAATACACACGCTAAGTATAACTTAGTGAGGCATGATAAGTAGTCATAAAATTAAATATTGAAATATATGAAAGCATGGTTAAGCAAATTCAAATCAAATATTTTATATAAGGTAAAACCATCATATATAAGAATTGGTGATATTCATATATCTCAACTTTCAATAAGCCCAAGTATGGTATAAAGAGAAACTGAAGTATGCGAGATCTGTACTCCTTGAGTACTGGTCACCGAAGTGACGATAACATATAAAACACATAAAGTGCCAATACCATATGAAACACATAAATGCCAATATCATATAGACGTATTAATGTCGATATCATATAAACACATAAGTGCCAATACATATAGATCCGAAGATCAGTGTGCAGCTACACGTAGTCCTTGACTACTGGACCTCTAATGGCATGCTACTATACTGTCATTCTCTATCATAAACTTGGGTAATAAATCCATTTCATATAACTTTGTAATTTATCATATAGACGTAAAAATGTCGATAAAACATATGATCCATATATCATCCTTATTCAATAATAAATTGTCAAAACAATATAATAAGACAGTTCATACCCCAATATATACTAACCTTTTTCCTTTGCTTGTAAAACATTGTATAGCTTGTACAAAAACCATGTTGTCATTTTAAATAAATTCATATAAATAAATTTTGCAAAATTTATCAAAATACATTTAAAACATATAAATGCACTCACCTTATAAGCCTCACCAGTTACTTGTTCCAAAACGTATTTATTCTGAAACTTCTTCTTTGTTTTTCAACTTGTTTCGATCACGAGTTTGCTTGTTATCTGTATGTATATTAAATACATAAAACAAGCAACCTTGAGTACATATTCACATTATACAAGATAATGGAAAGTAACTAAAATAACTATCCATTATACGAAAAATTATTCCGATAGAATTTTCTATGTTCGAACCATAATTTATTCACATTTTCCATAACTCCTCAAAATTTTCCAAAATATTCATTCTAGTCCCTATGGGCTCTTTTGAGCTTCCAATCATCATTTCCAATTCTAATCTTTCATTTCTCACTCTTTACACTTTAGGACGTAAACTTTAAAAATTTACACTTCAATCCCCAATATTGTCAAAAATTACAAATTGGTCCTAAAGTCAATATAAACTCCAAATTCAACCTTCCAAGCACTTAACTAAATTTTCCAGCCCAAAATACTTCAAAAACAAGCTTAGCAATCAAGTCCCTAAACTTTCTAAAATTTACATTTTGGTCCCTAAGGCAAAATAATTAGGATTTTCATTCCAACTACCTTGTATCATCATTTTGAACCATTATTCCTTCATTCACAACTTAAAATTCCTAACTTAACATAAACCCTAAATTTTCATAATTCAAGAACATAAGAATTTCTTCATTCAAACAACTAATTCAAGCTTGTTAAACATCTTTCTCACCATGTCCATCATCAAAATAATTTTGACATAGTTTCCCCTAATTTTCCATCATAATCAAAAAATCCCTTATGCATTTTTTTCAAAACTTGAATCATAGAAATAACATCACAAGCATGATTTCAACAAGAAAAACCATTATACTCCAAGATTTCATCATGCTCTTCATCACCCCTAATCTTCAAACTTAACTTAGAGACATGGAAACTAAACAAAACTTATGTCAAAAGATAGAGAATTTGATGGAGAACAATTTCTTATTTCATGTCTCTAACTAAAATCCAACTAAATAAGCTTGAAAATGAAATTGAAAATTTTCCTTACCTATGGAAGAAAAGAGCAATCGGCAGCCTTGTGTATTGAGAAGAAACATGATAATTTTTTTAACTTTCCTTTCTTTTTTTATTTAATGCCAAATGGCATTTTATTTAACCAAATATTATTTAATATTTTCTTTAATAGTCAAAAGACTACTATAACCTTGTATTATGACCAATCCTCTTCCAACACAAGAATTTCTTATCCAAAAATAATCAATTATCCAATTAAAATAAGGGTGAAATGTCCTTTTGCCCTCTAACTAATTTATTATTTACTAGTTTGTCATTCTAGTAAAAATCCAACCAATTTAGTTGGAATCCAACCAAACCATAATAGAATATTCCTAAAATAATATCCCATATCTTTTCCATAGCTTTTGAATACATCTCTAATGTTTTTAGTCGATCCGATTTTCCAATATTCGTAAGATTCTTCTTCTCGCGATTTTCTCTTTTTTAATTACCAATTCCAAAATTTTATAATTCCATACGAATCTTCTCTACTCTTACTGAGTCCAAAATATTGTTCTAAACACTTTTATGGAACCTTCCTGCAGGTCACCCATCATAGAATTTCTCTAGCTTAAGCTCACTTAATAATTTCATTCGATCCAAATTTGATATCTTTCACTGTATTTTAATTCCCAAAACAGACATCAAAATACTTATTTCGATATGATTTACTCTTATACCGAATAAAATTACTTGTTTGAAATTAATTATTGGGAAAACTACCATATTGATCCCTATACTTTTCCCAACTTTTCACTTTGACCACCAAACTTTGAAATTTTACGTTTAAGTCACCGAACTAAAACCACTAACTTTTGATTCTTTACATTTTAGTCACTAACAAAATTTGGGTATTACAATTCCCCCTTATAAAAAATTCATCCTCAAATTTTCAAAACGTACCTATAACAGTATCAAATGCATCATTCTCATCCTCCATTCGAAGATGGTAGACTCTTGCTGAAGTCTTGAATTCCTGGTTAGAAACAACTTCAGATATTCTCGGTTGAGTGATCTTAGCAGATCTTGAATTACCCTGATATCTCCCTTTTTGGTTCTGAACAACCGATTTCTCTGACTTTTATAATCTACTATCATTCTTCGGATAATCTCAAAGAAAATAATCAATAGCTCCACAACCAAAGCATGCTCCTATAATCAATCGGCATCGTCCATAATGAAGTTTACCACAATGATCACACGGAGATGAGTTTTGGTATTTCTTTGAACCTCCTAACTTTGTAGCAGAGACCTGTGAACCTTTGGACTCCTTGTACTCAATTCTTTGTCCAGATGTATTAGCCCCTGTACGATTATCCTGATATAAACTCTTGTTTCTCTTGGAAGATGATGTACCAAAAGATTCTCCATAATTCTTTTTTTTGCGACTGAACATTCTGAGCTGCTAACTTTTCTTGCCGAACTTTTTTCATCCCTTTCGCTCGGTTGACAACATCTTGGAATCTAGTGATTTCCATAGCTATCAACACCTCTTTATAATTCGGATCCAAACCTTCAATGAAGTTGAGGCTACGTTCCTTCTCTGTAGGTATCAACTCTGAGGCGAATCGGCTTGGTTTGTTAAATTCACATTCATATTCGTATACTGTCCAATCACTTTGCTTAAGATTCAGAAATCGACTCCTCATTTCTCGAATAAACATATCTCCAATATACTTGTTGCGGAATTCGCGGAGGAAAAAGTCCCAAGTGATATCTTCCCGATGTTACAAAACAAGTTTAAACAATTTTCACTATTTGAAACAAAACTGTCAAGGTAGGTCACTTGACCTACCATAAAAAATTGGATAAATTACATCATATGTCAATTATTAATAAAGTTATAATTAGGCTATTCAATTATTAAAAGTTACAATTGGGTCACTAAATTAAAGTTTTAGTTATGTTCGGATCACTGCTCTGTTAAAATACAAACGAGCATCTGATAAGATTTGGTATAATAATAGTTTTAGTCCACAAAAGTTACATATTCTACCAATTTAATCCTAATTCAAAAAAATTCAATAAATTAAACCGTTAATACATAAAAAAACATCAATTTAGTCATTTTCTTCTCCAAATCTCATGTACACCCTCGTTAACACTAGAGTACTTCATTTAAAATCATTAATAAATCTAGTACACAAATTTATAAATGTAAATATATTCATAATTATTTTTAATGTTAGATCTATTATTAGTATCTACATTAAAATTAAATTCATTGAAATCTATTTAAAATTATTTATGAAAACATTCGGTTTTAGTTATTGATACCCGTAACTTTTTACAAAAGTTAAGGTTTTCGTATTATTATATAATTTTCTTAATAATTTCATATATTTTTTAATGACTTTATTAATTTTATTTTATTTTAAAATAAATTAATAATTAAACTTCTTAAGTTACTGGATTTTTATTATTTAACAAATTTCTTAAATTCTTAGCAAGTTTATGTATTTTAATTAAAAAAGTGAAGTTGATAAAGATTTGATGATAAAGATTAGTGATCATTCATATAAAAGCATGAGAAGTCATTTTAGATGATTTCAGTTACATGTAATATAAAATGTTTTATGTTCAGAGCATTAGTTGTAAAAATGATGTTTTTGAATGATTTGATTATGGAGAAAATTTGTATAGACTAATGTGAATTCCTCTATACATGTGTTTTATTAAATAGAGTTAGTAACTAAATCATAGTGAACCTCTTACATATATACATTTAGGTGTAATTAAACTGTCATTTGTCATGTCAGTTATGAATATCGTAAGTAATTTTGATGACTTATTCAATCTACTCTTATCTTACATATGATTATATTTATTATCGATGGGTGAACTACAGAGTTTCGGGACAGCTTCGATCTAATTCCATTTTAAGTTCTCCAACTACTTATAAGTCATTTCATTCCACATACTAGTAATGCTAGACCATATTTTAGCTATACATATACATACTAAATAGTAGTTTTAAGTCTCTTTTACACAAAATAAACATATTCAATAATATACATGCCACTACTCAAACATGATGTAGGATGTCAAAGCGTTACTAAGATAACCTGTATTATTTCCTCGTCTGCGAGGTGATGCCCAAAACGTTCCTGCTTGCGAACCGAGTATTCAACCTACGTGTGCACAGGCAAAATACACACGCTAAGTATAACTTAGTGAGGCATGATAAGTAGTCATAAAATTAAATATTGAAATATATGAAAGCATGGTTAAGCAAATTCAAATCAAATATTTTATATAAGGTAAAACCATCATATATAAGAATTGGTGATATTCATATATCTCAACTTTCAATAAGCCCAAGTATGGTATAAAGAGAAACTGAAGTATGCGAGATCTGTACTCCTGAGTAATCTTGGTCACCAAGTGACGATAACATATAAAACACATAAAGTGCCAATACCATATGAAACACATAAATGCCAATATCATATAGACGTATTAATGTCGATATCATATAAACACATAAGTGCCAATACATATAGATCCGAAGATCAGTGTGCAGCTACACGTAGTCCTTGACTACTGGACCTCTAATGGCATGCTACTATACTGTCATTCTCTATCATAAACTTGGGTAATAAATCCATTTCATATAACTTTGTAATTTATCATATAGACGTAAAAATGTCGATAAAACATATGATCCATATATCATCCTTATTCAATAATAAATTGTCAAAACAATATAATAAGACAGTTCATACCCCAATATATACTAACCTTTTTCCTTTGCTTGTAAAACATTGTATAGCTTGTACAAAAACCATGTTGTCATTTTAAATAAATTCATATAAATAAATTTTGCAAAATTTATCAAAATACATTTAAAACATATAAATGCACTCACCTTATAAGCCTCACTTTGATTACTTGTTCCAAAACGTATTTATTCTGAAACTTCTTCTTTGTTTTTCAACTTGTTTCGATCACGAGTTTGCTTGTTATCTGTATGTATATTAAATACATAAAACAAGCAACCTTGAGTACATATTCACATTATACAAGATAATGGAAAGTAACTAAAATAACTATCCATTATACGAAAAATTATTTAGATAGAATTTTCTATGTTCGAACCATAATTTATTCACATTTTCCATAACTCCTCAAAATTTTCCAAAATATTCATTCTAGTCCCTATGGGCTCTTTTGAGCTTCCAATCATCATTTCCAATTCTAATCTTTCATTTCTCACTCTTTACACTTTAGGACGTAAACTTTAAAAATTTACACTTCAATCCCCAATATTGTCAAAAATTACAAATTGGTCCTAAAGTCAATATAAACTCCAAATTCAACCTTCCAAGCACTTAACTAAATTTTCCAGCCCAAAATACTTCAAAAACAAGCTTAGCAATCAAGTCCCTAAACTTTCTAAAATTTACATTTTGGTCCCTAAGGCAAAATAATTAGGGATTTTCATTCCAACTACCTTGTATCATCATTTTGAACCATTATTCCTTCATTCACAACTTAAAATTCCTAACTTAACATAAACCCTAAATTTTCATAATTCAAGAACATAAGAATTTCTTCATTCAAACAACTAATTCAAGCTTGTTAAACATCTTTCTCACCATGTCCATCATCAAAATAATTTTGACATAGTTTCCCCTAATTTTCCATCATAATCAAAAAATCCCTTATGCATTTTTCAAAACTTGAATCATAGAAATAACATCACAAGCATGATTTCAACAAGAAAAACCATTATACTCCAAGATTTCATCATGCTCTTCATCACCCCTAATCTTCAAACTTAACTTAGAGACATGGAAACTAAACAAAACTTATGTCAAAAGATAGAGAATTTGATGGAGAACAATTTCTTATTTCATGTCTCTAACTAAAATCCAACTAAATAAGCTTGAAAATGAAATTGAAAATTTTCCTTACCTATGGAAGAAAAGAGCAATCGGCAGCCTTGTGTATTGGAGAAGAAACATGATAATTTTTTTTAACTTTCCTTTCTTTTATTTAATGCCAAATGGCATTTTATTTAACCAAATATTATTTAATATTTTCTTTAATAGTCAAAAGACTACTATAACCTTGTATTATGACCAATCCTCTTCCAACACAAGAATTTCTTATCCAAAAATAATCAATTATCCAATTAAAATAAGGGTGAAATGTCCTTTTTGCCCTCTAACTAATTTATTATTTACTAGTTTGTCATTCTAGTAAAAATCCAACCAATTTAGTTGGAATCCAACCAAACCATAATAGAATATTCCTAAAATAATATCCCATATCTTTTCCATAGCTTTTGAATACATCTCTAATGTTTTTAGTCGATCCGATTTTCCAATATTCGTAAGATTCTTCTTCTGCGATTTTCTCTTTTACGAATTACCGAATTCCAAAAATTTTATAATTCCATACGAATCTTCTCTACTCTTACTGAGTCCAAAATATTGTTCGGAAACACTTTTATGGAACCTTCCCAGAGGTCACCCATCATAGAATTTCTCTAGCTTAAGCTCACTTAATAATTTCATTCGATCCAAATTTGATATCTTTCACTGTATTTTAATTCCCAAAACAGACATCAAAATACTTATTTCGATATGATTTACTCTTATACCGAATAAAATTACTTGTTTGAAATTAATTATTGGGAAAACTACCATATTGATCCCTATACTTTTCCCAACTTTTCACTTTGACCACCAAACTTTGAAATTTTACGTTTAAGTCACTGAACTAAAACCACTAACTTTTGATTCTTTACATTTTAGTCACTAAGCAAAATTTGGGGTATTACAATTCCCCCTTACGAAAATTCATCCTCAAATTTTCAAAACGTACCTATAACAGTATCAAATGCATCATTCTCATCCTCCATTCGAAGATGGTAGACTCTTGCTGGAGTCATATATTCCTTGTTAGAAACAACTTCAGATATTCTCGGTTGAGTGATCTTAGCAGATCTTGAATTACCCTGATATCTCCCTTTTTGGTTCTGAACAACCGATTTCTCTGACTTTTATAATCTACTATCATTCTTCGGATAATCTCAAAGAAAATAATCAATAGCTCCACAACCAAAGCATGCTCCTATAATCAATCGGCATCGTCCATAATGAAGTTTACCACAATGATCACACGGAGATGAGTTTTGGTATTTCTTTGAACCTCCTAACTTTGTAGCGAGAGACACCGTGAACCTTTGGACTCCTTGTACTCAATTCTTTGTCCGGATGTATTAGCCCCCGTCACGATTATCCCGATATAAACTCTTGTTTCTCTTGGAAGATGATGTACCAAAAGATTCTCCATAATTCTTTTTTTTGCGACTGAACATTCTGAGCTGCTAACTTTTCTTGCCGAACTTTTTTCATCCCTTTCGCTCGGTTGACAACATCTTGGAATCTAGTGATTTCCATAGCTATCAACACCTCTTTATAATTCGGATCCAAACCTTCAATGAAGTTGAGGCTACGTTCCTTCTCTGTAGGTATCAACTCTGAGGCGAATCGGCTTGGTTTGTTAAATTCACATTCATATTCGTATACTGTCCAATCACTTTGCTTAAGATTCAGAAATCGACTCCTCATTTCTCGAATAAACATATCTCCAATATACTTGTTGCGGAATTCGCGGAGGAAAAAGTCCCAAGTGATATCTTCCTGAGGACAAGTAGTGATATTCAACCACCATATACGAGCATGTCCCTTTAATAAAGACACATCTCCCTCTAACCTTCTCTGATCATCACAGTGTAACCCATCGAGCATAATCTTTAGATCATTAAGCCAATTGTCCGCAGCAATAGGATCTCCATCAACAAAATCTGGTGCTTGCAGATCCTTTAGCTCTTTAGGAATAGAGACTCGGGGAGGACGATTAAGTATCATTTCCAAAGCTTGTAGGAAGTTTCCCTGATCTTGTACCAGCATTCCTGGTGGAACTGGTACATTTTCAACAGACTGTGCTAAAGGCGGAGCAAAACTAGCTTCTTGACCCATATCAGTGACATTTTGTCCCTCTACATGGGTCGCATGCCGTAAACCCTCATTTTCAGACATCTGTACTCACCATAACATTTGACATTAATAAGCAAGAGCATCAAATATACAAATGTCATCACTAGTAATTTTATGACATCCTAGTGGCGTGTACACACTTATTAACTCATAGTAAACTCAATTTAAATCCAGAACTGACTAAACCTATAGCTCTGATACCAATAAATGTAACACCCTTTTCCCGTATTTGTTACCAAACACGAGTCGATGATGTTACAAAACAAGTTTAAACAATTTTCACTATTTGAAACAAAACTGACAGCTCGCACTGTCATTTCTTTAAAAAAAATTATAATTTTTTTTGTAAGCTTCAAAACTTCATTTGGAAAAATTCCTAGTAAACTAGATTCATCAAGATATCAATTCATATACGTTAGAGGTCTTAACTCTTGGCACATAAGTGCAGAAATTTCGTTAAATATGCAATACAGTGCAGACCTGCTGTCTGAAAATTCTAACCTTGCATCGAATAAAAATTCATAACTTTTCGCACAAAACTCGAAAACAGTCACCGTTTGTTTTAAAAGAAACTATACTCAATTTGTAGTTCATCCATATAAATTTCATTTTTTAATTCAACCTATGGAATTTATGGCAATTTTTCAAACTTACTGCCTAAAACAGAGTTTCAGGACAGCTTCGATCTAATTCCATTTTAAGTTCTCCAACTACTTTTAAGTCATTTCATTCCACATACTAGTAATGCTAGACCATATTTTAGCTATACATATACAAACTAAAGAGTAGTTTTAAGTCTATTTTACACAAAATAAACATATTCAATAATATACATGCCACTACTCAAACATGATGTAGGATGTCAAAGCGTTACTACGATAACCTGTATTATTTCCTCGTCTGTGAGGTGATGCCCAAAACTTTCCTGCTTGTGAACCGAGTCCAAAATATTGCTCAGAAACACTTTTATGGAACCTTCCCAAAGGTTATCCATCATAGAATTTCTCTAGCTTGAGCTCACTTAATAATTTCATTCGATCCAAAATCGATATCTTCCACTGTATTTTAATTCCCAAAACATACATCAAAATACTTATTTCGATCCAGTTTACTCTTATACTGAATAAAATTACTTGTTTGAAATTAATTATTGGGAAAATTACCATGTTGATCCCTATACTTTTCCCAACTTTTCACTTTGACCACCAAACTTTGAAATTTTACGTTTAAGTCACTGAACTAAAACTACTAACTTTTGATTCTTTACGTTTTAGTCACTAAGCAAAATTTGGGGTATTACAACTTTACCGTCTTATAATTTATGTAAAACTCTATTTAAAATTGAACGGTTTAGAGATGAAATTGAACTTAAATTATAAGATTGACAAAAAAAATACATTTTTTACAAGAATATATCAATAATTTCATATATACTTGATTGGGCATATACCTAACTCAATCCGAATTGACTTGAAGATCCAAAGGTTAACTAGAATCGAAAATCGTCCTATCTGATATTGACCCAACCTGAAAACAGATTGATCCGATATTGATATGAAGATCCAAAGGTTGAGCAGAATTGATAATCGTCCTATTTGATATTGACCCAACCTAAAAACCAATCGATCTGATATTGACTTGACAAAAAAATCAATCGATCTGATATTGACCTGAACCGAAAACTGACCAATATAATATTGACCCAACTCAAAATACCATGGACTAAAACTAAATTCGAAATCAGATTCGATTCGACCTGAATCCAACCTAAACTAAATGCAATCTAAACCTGAAAATGACCCGACCTGAACCTGACCCGATTGCCACCTCACAATTGAAAAATTCATAAGTCAAACTAAATAAAAAATTCTTCAGATAACAATATGATGATGAGGCACATTTTCAGAGGTTAAAACACTATTTAACCAAAAAAATATCGACTCTATAATTATTATTCAATAATGAAAAGATAAATCAACAATTACATTTAGTCGCTTGGCTAAACTGTTCATCTTTATTCCTTCATATTCCATTAGGTTATGAGTTCTAAACCTGCTAAGATCACCTATTTCTTCTCTCTAGAGTCTCCCTTTCTTTTACCTTTTAGTATGATTAGCATTAATATATTTGTCAAAAAAATAATAAAAAATAAATTATTGGTCCTCCACCTAACATTAATGACTTTTTTAGGAGTTACTAATATATATATATAGAATATTGTATTGACAGAAAAATTAAAATACACTTCAAAAAATTAAAGTAAAATATACACGCTAATACTTAATTAAAGGAAACATGAATATAATTAAGTAAAGGAATTCATAGACTTTTGGGTAAAAGTACACTAATAGTCATTAAATTAAGATAAAATAATTCTTTTGGTGATTGAAAGTTTAAAAATTATAAAATACTTTACTTTCTATTAATTTTTTTTGTAAACTTTGTTAAATTTAAAGATCATTTTCCCTTATAATAATACATTAAATTTGAATGATTATTTTGTAATTTTTAAAAACATAAAAATCATTTTATAATTAAATTAAAAGTTTAATAATTAAAAAAAATTCATTTCAACTTCATCGTCATTCATCAGTGTATTTACTCTCTCTTCGATAGTTCTAGGATGCGACACCTTATGGTGCGATTAAATTAATGTTGCCTCCAATTTAAATTCTTAATTAAGGTAAATTTTAATTTAAAATATTATTCAATTGGTAGGAATTTCGATTGCAATCTAAAATATTATAAATAACGTAAGAACTTCGGTTCTAACCTAAAATATTACTAAATTAATAAAAAAAATTAATTATCAACCTAAAATATTACTCCCTCCATCCCAAAAATAATGCCCCTTGTTGATTTTTTACGTAGTTTTAAGAAGAAAAAATTTGTATAAGAGGTGTGTTGTAAAGTAATTAAAATGATAATTTTATTATTAAAAAGTTAAATTTTGTTTTATTGAAAAACTAAAAAGATAGTAGAAAAAAATGTGTTTAGTAAAAGTTATTGAGTTTTTCAAGAGAACAATTTAAATGAGACAATTTTAAAATATAAAAAGACATTATTTTTAGGACAAAAAAATACCTAATTGATAAAAATAACAATTTTATCTTAAAATATTATTCAATTGATAAAAATTTATGTAAAAACATAAATCCGCTTTTTTAGCCGCAGCATAAGGTAGCGCGTGCTAGCCTCCCCGCTCTTTCCCACCTAAATTTTTGCATAGAGATCCGACAAAACCCGAAGTTGCCGTCCAAGGAAATATTGTCTTCCCTTTTTCATTTCTTTTACATTGACCTTGAGAAAAATGGGTTCTTTCTTGTCAAGCTTGTTAGGTAGTTCCAATTCAGCATCAGAAGATTCATCTTCTTCATCTGAGTCTTCAAGGGTCTTATCCTTCCATTCAGCTCCGAGATGGCAGCTTCACTTCAATTCTATCAAAGAAACCCCAAAGCTTGTATCTTTCTCTCAACCCTAAATCTGATTTCTTGATAACTATTCTTTGGGGCTGTTTTGCTTGTTGTTTTGGTCATTATACGAAAGATCTGACTCTGGGTTTTTGTTGTTTTTGATTGAACAAAACTAAAAATTGAGACCAGATGGTTATAGATTTCTCAGCTTCATGGTGTGGACCGTGCAAGTTCATGGAACCTGCTTTGAATGACATGGCTGCTAAGTTCACTGATGTTGAGTTTGTAAAACTTGATGTTGATGAGCTGCCTGTATGTGTATATATATCCTTTTTCGTTTACATATACCGGAAATCCTTTGCTACAATTCATTCTGTGTTGTTGATCATATATATTTTGTTAGATTGATAGATTCTTTAGAGGATTTCATTTGTTCGTTTCCTTGGTTTCGGTTGCTGATCCTTACATGGTGGGTTTTCAGGATGTGGCACAAGAATTTGGAGTGCAGGCAATGCCGACGTTTGTGTTGCTGAAGAACGGGAAGGAAGTCGATCGGGTGGTTGGAGCTCAAAAGAAGGAGCTTGAGAAGAAAGTTGACAAGCACAAGTGTTAAAACACCATACAAGCTGTTATCTGAACTTCCAGTTTGTACATTTCCATTAATAAATGCCAAATGGAGTTTCCTGAATTTGATGATGGTAAATGCTTCGACCCTTTATTGTGGAACAATGATGGTTTTATATAATTTGATTGATAATCTATTGTAGGATGCTTTACCTTCACTTATATTTTGCATGTGTTTATCTGATGTCTCATTATTGAATTTGTTGTTTGAAGAGATGTTCATATGTTTCATTTTTAATCAATGGCCTCTGATATCAGTTTATTCATGTTAGGAACATAGGTTCTTTTTAAGATGCTAGAATTCAATTTGCTTAATAACTCGAGCGGTTCCTAAGCTAAACTCGAGTAGTTTGTGAGCAAGAAGTATCTCATTTATGCCTTAGGAGGCGCATGGAAAAGTTGTATAGAATGGAAGGTTGTATATAGAAGAGTATGCAGAAATTACATTGAAGACATGGCAAACATGAGTCTTATCAGGAAGATGATGGATTTAAGCGGATAGAAAGCGGTTTATACGGTAAGATGACAAACTATATCACTCTCAGCAGTAGCAATCCCAGCAGTATGTGTACAATATACAGACTTAAAATGTTTGATGCCTTTTCTCAGACAGTGTATGCTTGCTGAATTGTGTCTATGTCGAGCCCTTCAGTCTAACAATCGATTTGACATGCCCTTTCAACGTATTCAGTTCTCTCAACCTGCAAGTAGAAAATGCAAATGTGTAGCATTGATCAGACATTGCCGTTGGTTATGCATACCATATGAACTAACTGAACTAAATTAGAGTTTCAAGTCTGTTTTTTATTTCAAAGTAAAGTTGAACTTAATGGATGCATACCTTGCAATTTCGGCTCGTCTCTTTGCCTCTTCAGCTATCTGATTAAGTTCATTGTAAGTGGTGCAGTCATTGAACATCTTGGTGTCCGGTGGCTGCAGTCCATGGAGCGTCCTCTGAGCATGTGCCCATTTTAGTTCACGTTCTTCTTTCCTGAAGTCTTTCTTCCTCGTGAAAGCGATCTGCAAAACAACCACCCGAAAATGAAACGTCAAACAAGTTTCTCAGCCAACAACAATGAAAGTTACTGCATCAGTTGAAAATAATTCATACCCTTTGGTCTATAACGAGATCCCAAGCCTTTCCACTGAGGGCGTATCGGATGAATAACTTGATGAGGTCGAGTGGAAAGTAAAAGATAAGGTTGTAAAGCCATATCACGCCTGCCCAACCCCATCCAATTCCTTCAATTGCAGCAAAGTTCCAGTTTGCGTAAACTGCTATTAGTGTAGCAATCTGTTCATCAAACAAAACCGACGAATCAATAGTAGTTTTATGTTGTTATTACTGGTTTAACTGAATTGATTCATATGTGGCATCTAGCAAGACTGTTTTCGGTCCCTAGCATTGCAAGGAAAATAAACCAGAAGTCGACTAACCAGCTGAGCAACGACAAAAGCCGTGATGAGTAACAGACCGGGACGCTCGACGAAAGACCAACTCCTTAATCTTGTCACAAAAATGAGGGCCTGACTTATAATGCTCACTTGCAAGTATATTGCCGAAGCAAGCATTTTTATGTCCTTGTGGTCGGTTTTATGAAGGCTTCTAACCCCAAACGTACGCTGCAAGCAACAGAAAACACGATATCTTACCGTAAGCCGAACCGAATAGGGGCAAACCGCGAATAGGAATGATAAAAAACGAACATGTATCATCGAAATGTAATAATGCGAAAACAGTTCTCTTACAGGGAAGAAATCTGTCTTGTATGCTGCCCAAAAGAAAATGACAGTCATCATGGCTAAGTAACCACCAAGAATGACTCCGGTTGTAAAGATCTCTGATAACTTCCAACTGTCTGGCTGAGGAGAAGGTTTCACTCTATCCTTGGATATTGTCATAATCGTACCTGCAGACCGATGATATCCGGATATAGGTAGTTGTCGAGTAGATCCGTGCCGAACACATATCCATGTCCGGCACTCGTACATAAAGCCGAGTTTCATCCAAGCATACTAAATGGAATCAGAAAATTGAAGTTTGAGCATACGAAGAGAAGCAAATACTAACCATCATTAAGGATAGCAATAATGAGGACCATGAATGGAGGGAAATCAAACTGCCAGATCAATGCCAGTAACATGAAACCAAGCTGTCAAGCAAGAACGTCGAATATCTAAGTCAGAATCAAGCTATTTTAAGAGGAATCTATCGATGTGTTCTTATAGCGGCGACATTTCAGAGCCAATGCCGGAACTTACCAATACGGATTGTAATGGAGACTGCATATATCTGTGAAAATGAAACAAATCAAATGGCTTAATTAGACAACAATGTCGATCAAGATTCGATTGAACGGTATGGGAAATTGTCTAGGCTCACTGTAATTTTTCATCCTCTGGAATATAGCCCGACTGGTTAGTACGGCACTGATAATGACACTAAGACCAGGTTCAAGACGATGTCCGAGGCACTACGAGCTGCATCGGTTGCATCGGCCACAGCTATGCCGATGTCAGCCTTCTTAAGAGCAGGAGCATCATTGACCCCATCGCCGGTCATTCCACATATATGTTTCCTGGCTTGCAAGCGCTTCACGATCTCGTACTTGTGCTCTGCCTCAACAATTTGAAAGCCATATAAGCAAGCAAGCAACAACAAAAAAAAATCCATGTATTCTAAAATCGAAATTGAGCACCGCATTATTGATAAACTGCCTCCAAACATCGCATGTTGAGATGGAAAAGGAAAAGGTTAAGATACCAGGGAAAACACCAGCAAAACCGTCACCCTTCTCAATCAAATCATCAACCGGTAACGCATCAATAGACTCTTCTTTGTTTTGTCCTAACAAAGCTGATGAAGGATACATGTTGGTTCCCATTCCGAGACGACGTCTGGTTTCCTTTGCTATCGCCAGTTGATCACCTAAAGGTTGTTAAATCAAGCAGACAAAGCATAAGAAAATACTCCAACTGTTTGACACGTATCGAAATAAGGACATGCACCTGTGATCATTTTCACATTCACTCCAAGATTCAGTACCCTTCGTATTGTGTCTGCACTGTCATGTCTAGGTGGATCGAACAAAGGCATCAGGCCAACAAATTGCCATGGACCTCCCAAGCTCTCCTTTAGTCCATCAGGAACTTCCTGCAGATTGGTCGATAAACATATCCAAGAACATTATTGATTTCATAAAACATAAAAAGGATCAACTCAACGAAATTTCATACGACATGATATATGTACCTGATATGCTATTGGTCAATAAACATATCGAAGAATGTTATCGATTTCATAAAACATAAAAGGATCAACTCGACGAAATTTCATACGACATGATATATGTACCTGATATGCTACTGCAAGTGATCGCAATCCCCGCTCCGCAAACTTATCAATTACTGCATGAACTCGACGCTCCAACTCTGATTTATTGTGTGCAAGATTCAAAATCTGATAATCACATCATAGTAATGAATTACTTGGAACGGCACTGTACTACGATCGAAATATATTAAGTACCACAATATGTAAACCTACCTGTTCAGGTGCACCTTTGCTAACCCGGTGCATTCGACCTTGATTATCGATATATGTAAGCGCTGTTCGCTTATCAGTTGGATTGAATGGAAGGAAGTGGACTTCTTGAATACCGGCTCGTGCCTAGGTAGTTTTCGGATGCAGTAGCAAAGAAAACAAATTAATAGGAAAAAGATTACATCAAAATTGCATGATTGAATTATGTTTGATTCATTAACATTGAGGGTCATACCTCCTTTGGATCAGACAACATCCCTACTATAGCAGCATCTATGGCATCCTGGTTTTCCAGCCGAGATGCACGAGCTGCCATCAGAACTACGGTATCGGGATCCACTCCTTTTGCAAAGATCTATTCCATAACATCCGTATAAACGTTGGAACTGGAAATAAAATCCGAAATCTAGAAATAATAAAATAGAAGCAACTGCAAATCTACCTCAATAAGAGTTTTGTCAACTGACAACTTGTTCAATGTCAAAGTTCCGGTTTTATCGCTGCAAAGGACATCCATGCCTGCCATTTCTTCAATTGCTGTCATTCTTTTCGTGATAGATCCCTGCAGTGACATATTTATATCATCGTGATTAAGCAACAATAGTCAAAAGAAACAAATTCGCAAGACGAATAAGCTCAGACCTGAAGAGATAAGCGATGAGACCCGATTGCCATTGTAACAGATAGAACTGTGGGCATGGCAATAGGAATTCCTCCAATGAGTAGTACCAGCAAATTGTCAATTCGGGGACGATAGTTCCGGTGTTGAATCGGGTACATGACAATGATTTCCGTTATCATCCCGACCACAATGGAACATATACAGAAATTACCGATGGCTGTCAACACCTGGTTAACAAAATCCGCAACCAAAGCATTTCATGAATATAACAAATGAAGAACAACATGGAAAACAATTGAAAATAAGCTCATCTTTAGACCTTTTGAAAGTGACCTTGTTGATTTGTGGAATCAACAAGGTGAGCAGCTTTGCCGAAGAACGTATGAACACCGGTGGCGATCACGACAGCTTCAATCTCTCCTTGTTTACATGTAGAACCCGAGTAAACACTGTCACCGGGGCTTTTCGTTACCAGAAGAGACTCACCAGTTAACGCTGACTGCAACACAGAAAAGATAATTAACAATAAGAAAATGAAGTTCAACATCGATTAAGGTTTTGAAAGAACCTGATCAATTTTCCTCGATCACCATCGAGGAGTCGAGCATCCACAGGAATAATGTCCCCGAGTTTAATGCTGATGATATCACCGGGAACAAGAACGGAGGCGTCTTCTTCAATCCATTTCCCATCTCGAAACACCTGAGACAAATCATTTTTTAGTCAATTTTCATTTCTTATGAAAGATCTTTTCAAAAGGCTGGCTTGTTCTTCCATATTACCTTAGCTTTAGGAGCAAGATGAGCCATTAAAGCAGCAGCTGCATTGCTAGCATTGTTCTCTTCTATGAAACTTATTGTTGAATTAATGATAAGAAGAGTAATAATCCCAACAAAATCTTGCCAGTCTGGTGGTTTCCCCTGCAGAAACAAAACACCATAGAATCATCATTCAAGGAAGTCCTTAAAACTTTTAAGTAATTGAATATGTTTTACATATTTTTTTGAATTATTGGATGGTGAAATGCATGACTGTGATTAACACCAGGATATGTGAATATTATTACTTAGAAAAAGTAAAGAGTTAATCTCAGCATCTATTCCACCCATCTAACATAAAAAAACAGTATAAAACTCATTGTTTTACTTTGTGTCTAAATGGATCCACGTTTATATATATATCCTCACTCCTCCATTGGCAAGAGCAATGGCCATAATAGCAGCAGCTTCCATAACCCATGAGAGAGGGTTCCACATGAACCCCAAGAACTTCAGAATCTTACTCTCCTGCAAAAACCCAGAAAAGAAATGAAAAAAAGAAGAATTAGCTCTAGTTAAGTTGAAAAGCTTAATAAAAAACCTGGTTAACTAAAAGTTAATGGCTCTTAAAAACAACAACTCAGTCCATAAAGGTTAATAATCAGTTGTATAACTATAAACCCAGATGATTAGTCCTTTTTTCTCACATGAAAATCAAAAGGAAAAAAAGAATTATAAGTAAAGGTTTCATCTTTGGAAAAATATTAAGACCTGTTTTTCCTCAAGCTTATTGTAGCCAAAAATAGCAAGCCTTTGCTCAGCAGCTTGTGTGGTTAAACCATTTTTGTTACACCTCAAAGTCTCAAAAACCTCTTCAAGTGGCACATTTTCCTACACCCAAAAGAGGCTCAAATTCATCAAAATCAAAACAAAAATCCCAGAAAAGAAGAAGAAGATGGGTTTCATCTGTTTTAGCTGAGCATAATAATATCATACCAAATCAACAGCTTCCTTCACCACAGCATCCAAAGTTTCATCCTTGTTTGCCATATCTATAAAGTTGGTATTTTTCAAAACATCAAAAAGACTAAAAAGAAGAAAAAAGGAAGAGTAGAAACACAAAGATAATCGGAAATTCAGAAAATCATTGCCTCTGCAAATACTCTGTTTTATGTTTCTGTCATTCTCAAAGTTTGTTTTTTTTGTCTCACAAAGAATCTCAAAAAATGGCAACTTTTCTTTTTCTCAAGGCTGGGATTGTTTTGAAGTAGGGATAATTTGATACCATGAACACAGATTATACATTTATAAGTACTTGGGATGTACCTTCCGTTTCGAGAAATTATTAAATAAGTTCAGCTCACTAGGTCATCTGTAATCTCAATCAATAAAACTCATCCATCTCATTTTAACTTCTAAATAATTATCTATTTTTTTATATTTAAAAAAGAGATAAAAGATTCACTCTAAAAAATAATGTAAAAAATATTATTAGATAAACTATAAATGACGTGGTGATCCATGCTCATTTAATAATTTTTCGTCTGTTTCTATCATATTTTCATTGTTTTTCATTAAAAATAAAATTTAATTTGTAACAAAGCATGTGATGTATTGAAGAATGATATTGTTCTAATTCTAATTAACATTATATATTAATATTGATTTTCAATAATTTCTTTTTTTAAAAAAAAGTTTCGTCCTTATTTTGCATAATGCAATATTAAAATTTGGGTCTATAAATTTAATATTAACATTAAAATTAAGAGGGATTAGGGGTAGGAATGTCTAACTAAAAGGTGTTTTATTTTTCTATGAGTTAATTGTATCAGACGTCCCTAAATTATGATTCTAATTTTAAAGTAGTCTAAAATCTTTTGAATATTTAAACTATATCCTCAAACTATGGCTAAATTGGTCTCAAACTTTTGAGCATTCTAATTTTATCATCCAATTATTGTTTATGTCACATTATATTATTACATAATATACATCAGTATTTTCATGACAATTAACAATTTTTATAACGGTCTTATTAACATGTGAAATAATCTATTTGGAGATGAAATTAGAATGATCAAAAGTTTGGAGAGAAAAGTATAATGAGTTGTAGTTTAGGGATGAATTTAAAAATTTTAAGTTTGGGGGCTAATTTAGAACGAGAACTATAAGTATGGATGAAATTGAAATTTTAAAAGTTTATGAACCAAATTAAAATGATGGTCATAGTTTAAGGTCAAATGGTGCAATTAACTCATTTTCTATTTAAATTTAACTTTTGGAATGACATGCCTAAAGCTCCTTTTGTTTTTGGCATGTAAAATATGTTTTTTAAGTAAGCATATTCTTTGAATGAACTTTATAGTTTCTAGGGTAAACTAGATGAAATATCACCAAATTATTAGCGTCGGCTCGTTTATATTATTGAATTTTTAAATTGTTCAAATTTAACATAAAACTTTAGTTTAAGACTCAACTATGACTAACAGTAACTTGTGTGGATTCCTCACCAAAATGACATCTGTTTTGGTGCTCATATTGCCCTAAATGATGCCAATTTTACGAGAGAAAAAAAAATACAATGCTTTGCGCTTGAGAGAATTTGAACTCATGACTTAATAGAAGAAAGACGAAAGCTTAAACCCTGGACCAATTGAAAATTTAATATTAATACTTTAACACATATAATATATATGTCAAATGTAATTGAGATTAATATGATTTTAGTTTCGTTCATTTTAGTCCCTATTTTTTTTTTAATCCAAAATTAACCCATGTTTGTTTTTATTTTTATAATCTAGTATGATATTTTTAATATGATTTTATTTTTGTTCAGTTTAGTCCTTAAATTTTTATTCAATTCAAAATTAACCCCTATTTTTTCTAATTTTTATAATCTAGTATGATATTTTTAATATGGTTTTATTTTTTGTTTAGTTTAGTCCCTAAAATTTTATTTAATTAGAAATTAATCCCTATTTGTTTCTAATTGTTATAATTTAGTTCAATATTTTTAATATAGTTTTATTTTTAATATATATTAATAAAAAATTTAGGGACTAAACCAAATAAAATTATTTTTAACTTTTTTAATTATTCAATAAAATTAGGTGTTATTATTAATTAAAAAATCGAATAGTTTTATTCATTTAATAATATACTTTTACTTTGTGTAATATAAAATAGTTAAAATATTTTATTAAAATTTCTTATTTATAAAATTCAATAGTTCAAAATACAATAGAAGTGAAATTCAAAATTAATGTAAAATATAATTTAACATTTATTATAATTTATTTATTTAAAATTTATATTTAATTTTAAGAGTTAATATTCGATACACCGTAAATAAAATATTTTAATTCTTCAAACAATGTTTAAAAACATGTCCTTTTATATTTAATTAATGATTTGTCTCTATTAAAAAAAATAATGATTTTTTCATTTGTATATTCACAATATTAGGATTCAAATCTCTGACCTTACTTAAAGGATCCAACATCTCATCCTACTAGACCAACTGATAATTAATTATCTCATTTTATTTTTATCATTATCATATTTTTCAAAATTAAATTTAATTAATAATCCAAGTATGTTAAAAACCCTTAATTTAATCCAATTGATTCGTACATCTCCGAAGCAACCACTCCGGTTCAAAATAATCCAAAAACCATTAAAAGTTTGGTGTATAAACCTACCATTGAGTGCAATGAACATGAGAACAACACCCATAGGTTTGTGATGGAAAAGGTGGAACCAATAGGAAATTTAAAAATTTGCACAATAATTTATAGTTGTTCGACTTCTCAACCAAGTCTACCTCGGCTACCTTAGCTATCCACACTAAGAATTTTTCACAAATTCACTAATTTGTCTTTCTTTTTTCTAGGCTCAAGGAGATAACCTTTACACAACCTAAAAGCTTATACCCCTAAATTTTGAGACACTCTCTCTTAAAGAGAATACAAGTTAGCCAACAATGAAAAACCTCACCAGGCAAAGTGTTTGCACAATTTAGCTCTCACCCAAAATCCTAACACTTGAGCAAATGTGACAATTTAGCTCACTAGTGTTTTTTACAAGGAAATTGACAATTTAAGCACTAAAACAAATTCTTTTTCATTGAATGTTGACAAGGATGTTTCTTGTTGTTCCATGGCTACTCGAAGCTTGCTTTTAAACCCTCTAATGAGCTTGTGGTCGTTTATGATCGTTGGGGTTGGTTTGAAGCCGTTGGACACTTAATTTCTGCATTAAATGTACTTCTAAGCATCTCGATATTGATATGCGGCTTTGAGTATCGGTACCTACCCTAAAATAGAAAGAGTCGTTACATCATTTTGCAAGGGGTACCTGTACGCGATACTTTAGTATCGGTACGAGACCTTGAGTATCAGTACGGTTAAAGTTGTATCGATACTCAGTTTGGCTACTGGAAAATGCAAAATTTGGGGATTTAAAGGGCGTATCAGTATGGAGTAAATGAGTACCGGTATGGCTGTCTGGGTATAGGTACCGAGGAAAGGGTACAGATACTCAAAGCCTATTTTTGGCACTTTGGTTATTTTGAAAGCATTTAAGCATGTCAAAAATCCTTTGAAACCCTTTCAAACATATTTTTCAAGTTACTAAACTTTTAAAATATTTCTGCAAATTAGTTTAAGTCCAAAAATATTTTTCATTTAAGTTATATCAAAATAAAATATCTCAACAATCTCCCCCTTTTTGATATAACAAAAGTACTTGAAAAACTGTTTTTTTTTATTTTCCCCCCTTAAAAAATAATTTTTTAAAAGAGTATTTTAGAAAAATATTAAAGCTCCCATTTTTCTTTTTGAAATTTAATTTTCAAACCTATCTCTCTCATTTTTGTTGTATAAAAAATAATTCAAACAAAAGTTTGATATCAAATGTTAGTACAAAATAAGAATGGAGAAAAGACCCCCCCCCAAAAAAAAAAATTGACCTACAATGATTTTAAAAATGGCTCCCTTTAATCAAGCAACAAAAGAATGTTAGACCAAACATTCAAGAGAAATATTGAATTTCAAATGAATAAATAAAATAAACAACATGAAATTCAATAAGCATGCCAAATACATGAATACACCAATAGACATACAAGGCATAACAAAGGGAGACAAAACTGTCCCTTTTTTACTATGAATACCGGTACGGAGACTTCCGTATCGATACGGTATGAGCAGTACCGGTACTGAAGGCACAAATTGGTGAAAATATGCAGCAAAATTAACTCAAAAGCCTTACAATTTAGTTTTAAGTTCATACAAAGGCTCTATGAAGATTTATATATACATTTTGATCATTTTTGCTACAAAAGAACAACATGCTTCTCCAAATAACACATTTAAATCAAAACAAGCATGAATTTCACCAAATTCAGCCAAACATTACAAGTTTAAGGCTGAAAATATAAAGATAGACATATTAGGCCAAAAACATATAACTCATGCAATGAGACTCCCCCTAACTATATGTAATTAAGCACCACATAGAGTCACACAAACATGCTTAGATCATTATAAAAAAATAGACATGGAAATCATGATCAAGCAATTGAATGAAAAATAAATTTTACCACTTGAACCAAAGTACGGTGTTAAGCCTCTCATTCTTCAAGTGTCCTTGTCCCTTGTATGTCTAGAGCTTCCAAAATTTGACTTTGATCATCAATGCTCAAGCACATCTACAAGTAGCCAATCAAGTAATTTTTGGTATCCAAATTGCTTTGGATCCATTGGCATTAGTCCCAAAAATTTTAGTTCCCTTAGGGATCCATTTTTCAATGGCATCCTTATCTTTTAAAGAAACGAGCCCTTTTGGGACCTAAATATTCTTAACCATTTTGCCCTTTAAAAATCTAGGGGAACTATATTGTCTTTGGTAAAAATTTGTTTTAACAAAAAAAATTTGGAACTACCTCCATTTTCACATTTTTTAAAATTTTTGTTAAACAAATTCATTTTAAGATCATCAATTTCTCTTTAATGATTGTTAACTCCTCAAAAGTTCTACTTTTCACATACACATTGCTATGTTATTGCTTGATTTTGAGTACATATTTGTGCATTTAGTTAGTAAAATCATGCATTTGCATCTAGGAGTTAATGAGTGTGCAGTTTTTCTCTACTAGAGTGAATGGGTGTTTTCTTGTTGTGGTTGGCAGGAGAAGCAGGTTGGCAAGAGCATAACAGGAGCAAGAGAAGTAGCCGAGTTATGTTGGCAAAAGCAGGACGAGGATTGACAAGCTTGGTTGGTAAAAGAAGGACGATCGATGCTCGATCGGTAGCCGTTAGTCAAGATTAGGTCAGTCCAAATTCAAATTCAAAAGAGGATAAGAAGATAACGCACCTATCTTGGTGCATAACAAACTTTCAATATTCAAACCCAACCTAGGGTTTCCATGAGGGCCTATATAAAGGAAGCCCATCGATGAGCCAATGAGGCTGCATTGTGAGGAAGAAAGGGAGAAGAGGGCAAACCGTGACTCAACCAGGCTGCAACCGAGAGTTTTGGATCCATTGAAGGGCTGCATCGACAAATCTCATTCTTTGTCCATTTCTCTTAGTTTTAACTCTGAATTGATGATGGTGTTTGAAAATGATATTATTTTGTTAATGGTTTTCCCAGCCATGAACTAATTTCTTAAAGTTGGTTGGGGTGTTTACAATGAACGCTTGATTTAGGTTTTTAATAATTGAATACCTTGGCAATTTTGTCTATTTTGCTAGTGTTTAATTTTATTATACTTTATGTCATCAATAGTTGGCATTGAATGCTCATTATCCCTTAATATCTTAACAGACTTAGGAGATAATGATTAATTCTCAGATACTAAGGTAAGAAGCTTTGACAGAAGATGTTCAAGTAGATGAGCTTACTTCGGAAGTGAATCTACCCCTTAGGAGTAAAGATAATAATTTGTCAAGTTAATTGTTTGAAAACTCACTATAGACATATAGGTGTTAAAAGTGGTTAAATTAGCGCATTGCCATCGACAGAGGCAGTACTAATTTCAAATCTGCTCGACAATAAAGCCAAGGTTGAATGTTATTAAATGTTGTCTTCGTTCGCATGAATCCAAGCATCCCTTGCCAAAGCTAAACCATCATCTTGACTCATTTGTTGCCAATCTACCTGAATTCTTATTTACTTTATTTTTCCTTAGTCATTTTCTTAATTAAAATTCAATTTCAATCACCAACTTATTTCTTTCAATTTACAAGTAAAGATCATGGCATTTAATTTCTGGACAATCCTTGTAGATACAATGCTCAACTTATTATTGTATTACTTATTGACAGTGTATACTTGCACGCAAAAAGACCTATTCTTGGCATATTTTTACCCGCATAATACATTAATTCATCAATTGTTTGCCAAGCATTAGTCATTCGACAATGATCTTCTTGAACTTTTTGAAGCAAGTTTTTAAATCAAAATTCTTTTGCTCAAAATATTTGAGTTTTGCGTCAAATTCATCTTTGGTTTTAGAAATCAAATCATTTTGAACTTTTAATTTTGAAACCATTTTCTTGTTTTCAAAATATTGTTTTCAAATTCTAAAACTACATCATCATAGGTATCTTGTAATTCAACAAATGTATATGAAATTGAAGTAGATGAATTAGAAGTTACCCTTGAATCTTCTTCGATGGTCATGAGACAAAGGTTGGCTACCTCATTATCGGTGGAGTCATCTTCATTACTACATGTAGCCACAAATATCTTCTTCTTATGGTTTGATTCCTTCTTCTTGAGTTGAGGAAAATCGTATTTGACGTGATGTAACGCCCCAAGGTTGGGCCTAGAAGTTAGCTAGATATATTAGACGGTTCAGGTGAACCGAATTGGTCGGTTCGATCTAGTTTCAAAAATTAATTCACAATAAATATTTTAATGTGAGTTAAAATATGAAAAAATGAGAAAAAATACTTAATTATTATTTTAAGGGTTTTAGTGAACTCAATTTAATGAAATAAGTTTGAATTAAATGACACTTTGGTTTGGTGACTAAAATGTAAAATTTTCAAAACTATTTTGGCACTAAATTGTAAAATGGTCAAAACTTAGAATCTTTAAGGTGCTAATTTACCAATATTTTAATCAGACTTTTCCCTTAATTTAGGCTATTTTTAAATGGTTTTAAAGTATTTATTAAATAAAAAATAGATTTAATTAAAAAGATTTTTAAAAGATGATTCTTTTCTTACGTAACCACTTTTGCTCTCAATTTTTTTCAGTAGTCAAACTACCTATTTTGCTCTAAAATGATCAAGAATCAACTCTTTTTGATTTATCAATTGATTTCTTTGATTTCTACATCAAACCTTATTTGTTTTTTTGGAGATTTCACTCAAATCATGCCAATTAAGGGAGAAGCCAACCATTAGAGGTGATTTTCATTTCTCTCCTCTAATCAAAGGTTCTTTACTAAAATTCCAAAGTTCTTGATCCATTACAAAAGATTAAAAGGTTTTAAGTTAGTTTTAATAAGAAATTGGTGGATCTTTGTTATAGATCTGATTTATGGTGGTTTTAATTGATGTAGATCACATCTAAGATATGTTTTAATGCTTTGAGAAGAGATTTATAAAAAAAAATCCTGAAACTAATTGAATTGCTAATTTTCTAGGTTATGAATAGTTATATTTTGAGGTGATTAGGGTGTTAGAAGATTGTTGGAGGTACAATTTGAAGTTGAAAGTGTTTTTAGATGTTAATTAATGTTGATTGGATGTTCAAATCATTGGTTTATGGCTGGGCCTTGTTTAGGTTGTGTTTGATAATGTTTTTGATTGTTTTAAGAAGACATTTTATGGTTTTTGGTGAGGCGATGTTGAGAATTGATGTTGTGGGATTAAAGATGCATAATGATGCATTAATCCTTTTTTATTGTATGGATAAAATATGGGAGATTGATCCTACAACGAGTGGTGAAGTTTTGGTAGCTTCGAACGCTTGATTTTGCATCAGCAAGTAGAGCTTTGTGTTGTCAGTGAGTGAAAATGAGATTTACAGCTTTGTAAAGGTTTTAAAGTTATTTTGGGAGTTTAGATTAAGCTTGAAATGCTTGTCTAAGCTCGAAAGTAAGTATTAGACTATTTCGCTCTCAATTTTGGTTTGGCAAAGTTGATTTTCTCATGCATATGCTTATGTTTTGATACCTACTACTATATGCATATTTTGGAAATGAATTATGATACAAATGATCTTATATTGATGATATTTGAGTATGGTAAATTCTTTATGAAAAATGTTTCAAGGATGTTTAAATTCATGGTTTGTTGCATTGGAAATTGGTTTAAATGATGCATATGAAATATAATAAGGTATCATATTTAATATGGAATATATTGGCAAGTGACAATGATTAAATGTTATCGGATATAGTTGGCATGCCATAAGATTTAAAGTGCACTATAATAAGTCGCCTCATGTGTCAATGGGTTATGACTGTACTATTTTCTCCATCACGGGAACCGCAACGATCGAGGGGTTAATTGTATCGTATTCTTCTACTGGTGGATTACGTATCATAACAGCTAAAGGGTTAAATGTGTCGTATGCTCCCATCATAGATATTATACATCATAATCGTTAAAGGGTTAAATGTGTTGTTTTCTCCGATTAAGGATGTATGTTTAAGTGGTCTAAGGAACCACTTGTGAAATTATTGTATCTGATGTGTTTTGAATAAAGAAAATACTTTGCTTTTGGGTTACTTTAATGCTAATATATGAACTAATGTATCATGATAGATGAATTATGTTTTATATAATATGATTTATACATGTTTTGCTCTTTAAACTTTGCTATTGGATGAATAAGCATGTGCAGGCTTAAATTGAGGATTTTGCATATGGGATTATGCATGAGATACATGATACATGTTTTGCATATGGTTTAATATGCATTTTTACAAAGGTAAAAAAGGGCATGAGATGTTTTAGCATGAAGTTGAAAAATGTAATTTGACTTAATGGTTTTAAATGCATTGATGGGTGTTTTTAGAGCGTCCCTCACTAGGTATTGTATGCTTATGCTCTCCTTTTTCACCATCGTAGAGAAGTGAGTTTTGGGGGTAACAAGCGAGCAAGGAGGAATCCAAGAATTGAATCACTTCAAGTACAATTTTAATAAATAAACTTGTACTAATAAAAGGGCAATGTGACCAAGTTGTAATTGGAAGGGTAGTTTTCTTACTCCCTACTCTGGACATGTTTCATTTGGTATTTTGGACTTATATGAGGATATATGATTTGATTTGATTTGAGGGTTGGGATGTGAATTGCATGCTTGGGTAGAGACCATGCCTATAGGATCTTATGATTGATTTGCTATGGAATGAATGTTCATCCATCATGCTTGATTGGTTGTGGAAATGATGTTAGACATATTATATGATGTTTGTATAATGTTTGAAGCAAGCTAGATTGAGACTAAGAGTCATATGTTTGGCCAAGAGGTCACTATAGACCCAATCGTACCGATACGAGTTCCATGGGGATCGGTACGTGGGGTCAGATATAGTTTAATTTGGGGAAAATAACAAAGGGGTATCGATACGAGTAGCCACCATATTGGTATATCTTGAGAAAAAATACACATGGATCAATACACGGGTTACCGTATCGGTACGAGCTTTAGCTACTGAAATCCTCGATTTTAAAATAAAGTAATGGGTATCGATACTCGACCAAACATACTGATACGCATAAGTTATGTAAACTCGTACATATACAGTTTAAGCCTATATCAGTAAGGGGGTAGTTATTTTTGGTAATTTCATGGTGTGTTTTAGACTCTTTGCAAAATGATCACTATTTTGTAATGCTTAATTAATGCTGATCTATAGATTCAATTTTATTGCAAATTCACACAGTGGCATGTAATGAATCTAATTAAAGGATGGTAATGGCAATTTTTAATTTGCTTTTTTAATTTATAAAAAATATGTTTTGGTCCGTAATGTGTTAAGTCTTGCGAATTGAATACTTGTCCATCTTTCGCTGTGGTTTGTAACATATTAGGGTTAAATAAACATCTAGGCAAGATAAAAAAATAGTCTGGTTTAAGTACCCGAGTGTAGATGCGGTAGGAAACGTCATCCGGGAGAGTGTTCGGCTACACATGGTACATGTTGGAGTTGTAGTTCGCGGGATCATTTGAGACGTGATTGTTCGCGGGAGAGTGTTGGGCTACACATGGTACATGTTGGAGTTATAGTTTGCGGGATCATTTGAGACATGATTGTCCATAGATGGTTAAGGATGGACAAGCTTCTGCACATGTTGTTGCATAGCAGAGAGGCCATGGTCGTGACCGAGGCAATTTTTAGCGTTGAGGGGAAGGTCAGAAGACGGTTGCTCATACAGTGGCTATTCAACCCGATGGTGGTCGACCTACAAGGATCTATACCTATCGCAAGGGAGTCCATGTCATTACTTTCTTTGATATATTCTGGTTCTACATATTCATATATTTTGCGTGAACATGCACATTTTCCTGATATACCTGTAGAAATGTTAGATGTGGGTATGCGTGTAGCTAGTTCTATTGGAGAAATAGTAGTTGCTATGAGGTTGTTTAGGAAATATCCTTTGATGGTTCAAGGTCATTTGTTTGCGGTTGATATGATAGAGTTACCGTTTTATGGTTTTGATGTAATCTTGGGTATGGATTGGTTGACCGAGCATAGGGCTATGGTCGATTTCGAAACCAAGCGAGTTTCGTTGAAACTTGCTTATGATTATGAAGGGGTGGTCATGGGCGAGAATGTTAAATTCTTATCCAATGTGGTTTCGGCTTTAGAAGTGCAAAAGTTGTTGGAGTTTGGGTGTCAAGCATATTTGACTTATGTTATGAACCTAAATATGAAGGAGGTGCGTGTTTATGATATATGTACCGTTTGTGATTTTCTGTGAGTGTTTCTGGAAGAGCTGTCAGGGTTACCACCAGATAGGGAAGTAGAGTTTTATATCGAGATGTATGCAGATACGACTCTAGTATCGATTGCTCCGTATCGCATGGCACCGAAAGAGTTGAAGGAGTTGAAGACGCAACTCTTTTAGGAGTTGCTGGACCATGTTTTTATTCGACCTAGTGTGTCACCGTGGGGAGCACATGTGTTGTTCGTGAAAAAGAAGGTTGACCGAGCATAGGGCTGTGGTCGATTTCGAAACCAAGCGAGTTTCGTTGAAACTTGCTGATGATTATGAAGTAGCGGTCGTAGGCGAGAATGTTAAATTCTTGTCCAATGTGGTTCGGCTTTAGAAGCGCGAAAGTTGTTGGAGTTTGGGTGTCAAGCATATCTGACTTATGTTATGAACCCAAATATGAAGGAGGTGCGTGTTTAAGATATATATACCGTTTGTGATTTTTCGGGAGTATTTCTGGAGGAGTTGTTAGGGTTACCACTGGATAGGGAATTAGAGTTTTGTATTGAGATGTATGCGGATACGACTCTAGTGTCGATTGCTCCGTATCGCATGGCACCGAAAGAGTTGAAGGAGTTAAAGACGCAACTTCAGGAGTTGCTGGATCATGTTTTTATCCGACCTAGTGTGTCGTCGTGGGGAGCACCTATGTTGTTTGTGAAAAAGAAGGATTACACGATGAGGATGTGTATTGATTATCGCCAATTGAACAAGTTGACGATTAAGAATAAATATCCTTTGCCACGAATTGACGATTTGTTCGATCAATTCCAAGGTGCTACAGTGTTTTCCAAGATTGATCTAAGATTTGGTTATTATCAATTGAAGGTAAGGGATAAGGATGTGGTAAAAACTGCTTTTTGCACACGTTATGGACATTATGAGTTTTTGGTGATGTCGTTTGGGTTGATAAATGCACTTGCTGCTTTCATGGATATGATGAATCGGGTGCTTCATGAATATTTGGACCAGTTTGTGGTTGTGTTCATTGACGATATCCTTGTGTACTCGAGTACCGAGGAAGAACATGATCGGCATTTGTGGATTGTGTTGCAAGCTTTGCTGGATAATCGTTGTATGCCAAGTTGAGCAAGTGTGAATTTTGGTTAAGGGAAGTGATTTTCCTTGGACATGTTGTGTCAGCGGAAGGTATTCGTGTGGATCTGCATAAAATTGAGGCGGTGATGAATTGGAAGCCACCTAAGTTTGTATCGGAGGTTCGTAGTTTTTTTGGGTTGGCGGGATATTATCGTCATTTTGTGGATGGTTCCTCGAGGATTTTCTTCCTTTTAGCTTTAATTAATTTTATTAGGGGTGTGACAAATAATCTTTTTGGCCACTGAAATTTTAGAAGTTATAAAATGGTATTAAACTTTTGATTTGGTTATAAAATGGTCCCTACTACTGAAAAATTGTGATAAGTTTAAGGATCACTCTTAATAGTTTGATAAGTTTGACTGACCATTTAACATTTGAAAAAAAAATAATAAACATCTCTTAATCAAATCAAAAATTTAATTGTCATTTTATAAGTTTTGAAACTTCAGTAGCCAAAATATCACATTTACATAATTTAGTGACATGTAGTATACTTTACTCTGTCAAATATTAAAACCAGGTAGACTAGGTCCAAAGATTGAAAAATCTAACCGAAGAGTCCAAACCCAACATTAATAATTAAGTTTAACGTAAAGCCTATCATCAATTCATGAATACAATTAAGTACACCTATTTAATGTTAGGTTTGACTCATTGCAAAATTGTCCAATATGTTTCTCACATTCATATATATTTCTTAATATAGTCTCATGATAATATTTACTTAATTTTTATACTTTAATAAAATTTGCATATACCTAGTAGATATAATTTCTCGAACCTGAACCTCTTACGGAGATCATCATTCCTTTTTTTTAGTAGGACCATTTATGTTAAGAAAATATAGAAAGAAACAGGGACGGACCTAGGGGTGTTGGGGGGCAGCTGCACCCCCTAAAAATTTCAAGTTCCCCTATATTTTATATATTTATTTTGTATTTTCTATTGATAATCTAATTGTACACCTCCTAAACTCTTGTAATTTTGCACCCCTACATTTCTAATATAACTTCTTGATAGTTTGCACTCCATTACATGAAATCCTGGGTCCGTCCCTGAAAAGAAATAAACATGGATACATATGTATTAGATCAAGATTGGATTACACATCTTGTATAAGAACTCAGAATGATCCGAATTCGAAATTGGTCAACATAAAATAATCTAAAAAAATTTAAAATTCATATTAATACGGTTCAAATAGACTTGTCCCAAAATTAACATGTTTATATCATATATTAATAACTCAACCTACTCAGCTGATATATATATATATATATATATATATATATATATATATATATATATATGATAATGAGATTTTCTCTTAATTAGTTATAACCACTTTCATAATTTTTATATAATTAATTTTTTAATTATTATTTGACCCAATATTTTAATTACTGAATTATAGAACAAGCATGATGTAAGTGCTTTAAAAAAAATAGTAATAGGCTCAACATTTGATTTATGGATGGTCTATAACTCTATAGATCGTTATGATTTATGAATAATGTATAAAATTATACATACGCCAAATATTAATACATAATAACATAATAGTTAACTAGTAAAAATTAGCCGTAATAAAAAAGAGAATCTAATTATTTCAAAAAAAAAAAAAGAGAGAGAAAGAATCTAAGTTACCATTGAGATTGTAGGAAATAATCTTAAGGTTTCCTACATCTATCCATTAAGATAACACAACATTTTTTGGAGGGTGACAACTGGATATCCTGTTTGACTAGATTTTATGGAATTTATGGTTATATCAGGGGCGGAACCTTTAAGGACTAGGGCTATAGTTCTTCTAAAATTTTGAAAAATTTAAATTTTATCCTTAAAAATTTTAATCTGACCACCTTAAAATTTTTAAAAGTTCGTATTAAAGTTTTAAAATTTTGAATACTTTTAATTAAATTTTCTCTAAAAATTTTCAAAAAATCTGATTAAATCTCTCAAAATTATTAAAAAATTTAGTTAAACCCTCAAAATTTTTGAAAATATTCATTTAAGCCTCTAATTTTTTTTTAAAAAAATTAAATTGTCCCTCAAACTCTTATTACAGTTTCGTCACTGATTATACTAGAACAATGATATTATTTATTCTTCCAGTTTAGGCCGTAAATCAGCCATTGAGAAGAGTAGACGAATGAAAAGTGAAGCATGTCATGCGATTGCGATGTTGTTGGCAATGCGGCTTGCCTTGGGATGCTTGGTACGGGACGTAGTTCACTAGCTGCCCCCTCAAGGGTGATGCAAGCTTAACATTGACGGCCCATGCATCTCGACGACGAGTATAACGTCCTACGACAGAATGTTTCGAAACGAAGATGAACATTGATTGATTTAATTTTCCAAGAGAATAGGAATATGCCCTGTTATTGATGGGGGCATATGAAGGCAAGATGATCTTGAAGTTATTTGGATGGTTAGAAGCTATGGTTGTGATAGGGTGGAGATGACATTAGTTCATCATGCTTATGTAGCGTCCATGGGAGATAAAGGTCGAGCATGTTTGTCGGTAAGACAATAAGCTGGCCAACTGGAAATCTCCTTTGTCATCGATTTCTTTCATCAGCGGAAGAGATATTATACATATTGCATGAGGATTGTATTAGTTAGGTTCTAAGTTGTCTTTAAACTTAGTTCATTCTTTATTTAACTTTTTTTATAATTTTTATTTTTATTTTTTACTTTAATTATTTTAAATAGTTAAAATTTCCAACTTAACTATCTCTCTCCTAAAACTTTTCTCTCATCCCTCTCTAAAAACCCTAGATCTTGGTGGCCGTTTGAGTGGCGTCGCTTGTGGCTATAGCAGTAACCCCCCCCCCCCCGTTTTCTTTTCTCCTACCCCTTCATCTTCTTTTTTCCTACCTTGCTTTCTTTTTTGCCTCTTCTTTTCGCCCCGACTAGTGGTGCTTTGTTCGTTCTTAGGCCGCATCACTGTGGAGCCTCATCCCTGCATGTTCAGGGCTCCGATCGAGCCTCATTTTTGTGTGGAAAAGTGGGTCGCAGACAAGATGGCGTCAGCACTTTACCTTTTGATTTTACTGGGTCTTTTCGTCGGTGATCGATCCCTCGTCCTCTTCTCCGATGGATGAGCGCCTCTGCTTCCTCTTTCGCCTGCCTCCTTCCTTACCCAGACACGATGATTTCGTAGGTTTTCTTGATGCATCTTCTTTATCGTTTTCATCCTTCTACGCCAATAGAAGCGTCATGCAAATTCAAGAATGGTTGTTAGTTTGGCGTTCTCCGTCTCCCCCTTGTCGGTTCTTGCTTCCCTTTTGTGTTGGGGCGTTTGCCCTTCCCCTGTTCTTCTGTGTTTTTTGCCATGTTTCGCTTGTAAGTTTTGTTTCTGCTTTGTTCTTATGTTTTTTTGGTCTCCAGGTTGTTTGTGTCTTCGTTTTGCTTGTTGTTTTTTGTGTCTCGCCTTCTTCCCCCCCTTCCCTATAATTGTGTTCTGTTTGTTTGTTTGTGTTGAATGGGTGATGCCAGCTTTTACGTTAAAAAAAAAAGTTAAATTTTATAAAATATACATTTTAAAATTATTTAATTGAATTTTTTTAAATTTTATTTTATTTTTACCAATAATAAATTTTAAATAACAAAATTTTTAATTTAATTCTTTATCAAAAAATCAAATAAAATAATTTTAGTGGAATAAAGAGAATAATTGACATACCTTCGTCAATATCAACTATTTTTCCTTCACTTTTAGTGATGTTTATCACTTATGGTTGCAACTATTATTTTGTATATAAATATATTTTTATATATGTAATTGAAATATATTTTATTAAAAAATAAAAATAAAATATTTTTATAAATGTCGAAGTATATATAAAACATATATATACATTATTAAAATTATTAATTAAGTTAATAAGTTTAATTCAATAATTATATACAAATTGAAAAAGAAAAAAATATTAAATTTAGTTTAAAAATATAAAAAAAATATACATAAAATAAAATTTAACCTAAATATAATTTTTTCAATTATAAAACTAATATTTAGAGACTATACAAATTGAAAAACAAAAAAATATTAAATTTAGTTTAAAAATATATAAAAAATATACATCAAATAAAATTTAACCTAAATATAATTTTTTTCAATTATAAAACTAATATTTAGAGACTATCTTGCATCTTGTTCAAAAAAAAAATTTATCTTGCATCAACTATAATTTAAATAAAATGTCATCAATTATAAACCAATTTTTGAACTTGTTTTAGTGGTTATTATACATATACTTTTTTTTGTAGGAATAAGCACAGATCGAGTCGAGCTTTTGAAACCTGAACTTGACCTGAAAATATAAACTTTCCGCCCAAACCTAACTCAATCCGATATGTGGTGATTTTTCACTCAACTCAAAATTATAGATTAAAACTCATTTTCAGCCCGACCCAACCTAAAATAATTAAATATATATTAAAAATAAAAGGATAATAGAAAAAGATATAGAGGAGTATTTATAGTAATTATCTATATTCTTTTTTTATTTGATAAAATTAAATATGTAACTGAAAAGTATATAAAAAGATAGGCATTATAACTTACCCCTAAATATATGAAAATATTATTCAAATATCTCAAGTCAGATATTTTCCATCCTTAATCCGAACACTACCCTTTAAAAAAAAACAATCCTTTACGATCGAGTCAAAATCCATCAAGTCCATATCCATGACCATCTCTACTCTCATGATATATATTTGAACCGAATATTAAGATATTTAAATTCTATTCGTCAGATAGTTAAAATTATTTAAGCTCAAATGATAAAACCAAATTAATTTTTCTCCATTTTTAATTAAAGTACTTATTCCATGCACAAACTTTTGTTTCCACAAGCATATTATTTTTTAAGAAGTCCACAAGCATATTAGCGTAGGGTTTAAAGGGTTTGTAGGGTCTTGTATTTAGGGGTTTTAGTGGACAAATTTTGAATTTATGGGGTGTAGTTAGAATTTAGGGTTTAACGTTAAAATTTAGAGTTTATAAGTTAAAATCTAAATCATTAACCATATTACCCTAAAAACTAAACCCTAAATTCTAACAATAAACTATAAATTTTAAATCCGTACACTTAAACCCCTAAACCTTGAACCAAATCTCTAAACCTTCAAACTAAAATATTTGTAAAAACTTTTCGTTTCAACCACCAATGCATTGTACATTTTCCCTTAAATTAAACCCAACTAACTCCATAAACCAAACCTCCCAACCCTTTCTTTCTTCCCATCATTTTTTACCCCTGAAAACTGGCATTAGTGAGGGAAAATTTACACCATTTTTACACACTTCCAATAAACTTCTTCCGTTGTTGAAACTTGGAGAAAACTATTTCAGTCGAGGATTTCTTGGTTGTCATATATTGAGCAGAGGTAAACAAACAGTGAGATGCATCATTAACACAAAAAAAAGAATGGGAAACTGACGTTAAGAAAGGGAAATGAAGAACCAACTTGTTACTTTCCATTGGTATGAGCACCATTCTTATGGAAAGGCCAAAGGTTTACCAGGCGCTCAAGCACCGCCGCGCTTTTGGAGAAGTAACCCGAGAATCCGACAGGAACTGATGGAGGAGGGAAGTCTTCGGCCGGCATTGCAAACGGACGAATCATCTCTTCCATTTTCTCTAATGTGAGATAGGATCCCAGTTCTTGCAGCCTTTCTGGACCCATTATTGGCAATGTATGCTCTTGGTGAAGTGAAGCAGCCTTGCTATCCTTCATCTGTCAATACAAAATAGCATTAGCATAGTTTCATGATGCAGCCAACAAGCATACAAACGGTTCATGTATCGAATTTAACTTCAGATTTATCTGTGTATTGGACCGTATTACCTCCAATGGGGATAAATCTGCACCACGGCTAAATGTCAACTCGATGCGGAACTTTTTGGGGTCTTCTAATGCTACCTGTAATTCCAATTCCACACGAAATATAACCTCAGTATGAGAACTCCGCTGATAAAAAGGTCAAGGGCTCGAACCTTGACCGGATATAACAAGGCACCTACCTCCTCTGTATTCTCAAACATCCTTATCACAATGTAACTCATGTAGTCGAGCTCCTTGGTTTTGTATAAACGCTCTAAAGCACTCTGGCAAATGAGACTATCTTCTCCCTGAAGAGATTCATCCAGGTTACAGTAACGAAGTACGTTCATGAGAGAATGGATATGAGATTCCTGTTCAACAAATCAAAGTCATAGGAAAATCATTGTAAGTACATGTATAGCAAATTTGGGAAACTTGTGTGGTTATTGGTCGGTTCGATCATGATTTGCACTTACTGATGTGAAGTAAAGCCTTGTTCGCACATGGCGCTCTGGTGTCTTGACATTTGCATACCTGAATGAGAAAAAATTCGAATATAAGATGATAAACCAACTAATATATAGAGAACAATACATGAGTTAAAAGGTTTTATTCACTGACTTCGGGTCTAGACGGTATTTGGTCTCTTTATCATCGTCATCATCAGGATCCATTGAAATTTCACTTGTGCTAGATCGTCTTGTGTCATCGGTATTGATGAAGAACTTTGGTGGTGACTCTTTATCATCCTTCTCGGTCTTTGTCGATTTTGAGCACTTGTCTTGATTACTCTTCAACTCAGCAACGTTAAGGGCTTCTTCACGAGTATTCCTCAGATCGATCAAAATTTTACCCAACAAACGGCGAGCAATCTAAAAGAACAGAACGAAAATTAGGGAAGACATGAGCACTTAACTTGCATTATAAAGGCTGCAAATGCACACTGTTAAACGGGGAATCAATAGGGACATTTTAATAAATAACATAAACATCTTCCGTAGCCTTTCTAATTGAAAAAGACATGCAGAAAGGAATCACCTTAGAACCAATTTTTAGTTTTTGCTTCGGATTAATTCCATATTCATTAGGGATGACACCATCTGCAAGAAGCTGAGACAACAACATGTAGACTAGTCAGGAGCGTTAGGATAAAATGCAATGGTCAATAAAAGCAACCTAAGCCAAATTTAAAAAAATAAAAACATTAAGATGTAGTCATCGAAAAAAGCAACTAAGATAATGCAGACAAAGAAGTTGCAACTTAAAGACAAGTTTGGCTGGATAAGACTAAATAGAAAGAACAGCTAATACAACAACAATAAGAGATCATCATCGATTTCTCGACGGTGGTAAGAAGTTTGTACCTGGGCAACTTTGAAGAGCTCATCCAAACCTTTCAGATTAAGATGAGCATTGTGCAGAAGATCATATCTGTTGAAAAGTAGGTCAATCAAACATACAAGAGTGCTCAGAAAGAAACGAAGCATTTAAACTTTTAAAGCCAAGGATTTTCATATATATGAACGTTTCAAGAATTAACAATCAAGACAGAACAACTTGCTCGAGTTTTGGGACATTTGCAAGATAGATTTATCGAACATGAAAATTATGCCATGTGCCACGCATTTGTTACATTACAGCAAGATGCATCTCCAACCTCCTCACTACTCCAGACCATTTTCTTAATGCATTATTTTTCCTAATCCAAAGAGACCCTAAATTTTAATCCGCAGCAATCCCCTTAAAAGAAGCAAATGTTCAACCCTATATCCAATACCATGGTGAGATGCAACACTCAGACCCTCGATCTGCCTACACAATCATCATTGATGGTTCATTTTCTAAAATGAATGTTAAAATCACGCTATAATCTCCTTGAAATAAATAGATTGTTTTCAATTATCTGTTTAGTGGATTCAAAGGATTAATGAAGTTAAATAAGGAAATTATGTTGGGAGAAAAGGGTGGAGGAAAAAATAAATTCTTAAACCACGAAGAAAGGACACATACACACGCTTTCTGAACTATAGAATTTGTTGTGCATACAGTGCCTACTTTCTAGCCAAAAAAATGTAAATAGAACTAAAATAGATACTCACTTGCAAGAGTCGTAAACATCAGGAATTTGAGTTATATCAAAGCGTCTGCAGGAAAGTCCATTGTCAGTAAAACCGATAATGCTAAAATAACATGTTGGGCAAGAATCACACTTTCAAGACACCAAACGGAAGATTATATATAGCTTAAGAATGGACATTGCTCTTCATACAAGACACATGAAAGACAATATAACACAACTAGTAGAATATTTCAATAATTGATGAACAAGTATAATGAAGAATAAATGGTAGATGCTTACTCTTTACGTTCATTATACAAATCTCTTTCAAGTTTTCTCCACCGAGCATACATCAAGAGGAATCCCTCACTACCACAAGGCAATCCAGCAGCAATACGATCAATGTCAATATTTGTCTTGCCAAGAGCTTTTGCTTGGTCATATGGAAGAATCACATCATATGGGCTTGCTTCTGTAAGAGTCTCATCTTCATTCATGGCAAGTAGTCTGACTTGTTCAGTAACCTTCTTAGTCAAGGTTACCTGGTACATAAGAGGTGCAAAATGAAAAGGGGGTCACAAAAAATGGCAATAGTTACAGTAAAATCTTGTATTGCATACTTGGTAACAAAGGGAGTGGAGTGACTACAATGTTGCATATTCACTTGTATGATGAAATTACCAGTTTGGGAAGGAGTTCAGAAGCATTAGAAGGCAATCCAGCTCCATCAGTCATCCAAGGACATTTAGATGTTCCATTACTATGAATTTTCCTTGCACCAGAAGTTATAACTTCGTTCAACCTAGCCTGAAAAATATAGAGGAATCCTAAAACAGCACTAAAATATGCGGGGAAAAAACAATTTTACGTTGAATTATCTATCCTTATACCCTGTCCTAGGGGAGGGTCGGGGTGGTAATTTGGGAAATAGACGGAGAACAAGGTTGTAGAAGGCAATAACTAATGACCGCACAACTAAATAATATGCCCACGCCCCTTGTTAAGCAGACACCTAGAGCTTAACATTTTAGATTGTTCTCAAACACAATATCAAAGACTCTTTAGTCAAGTGGCCCAGAGTTTCAATAATGTCCGCATATTCAGGTAATTGATAGATAGATGCTAGGTCGAAAAGTTACGCATGGACCCATGAGTTAACTTTCTCCAGATTATATCCAGGTTACTCAAGATCATAAAAAAGGCATTTTCAGAGCTCTCCTCCTGGCCCAATTAAAACATCAAGTTATGTGGCAGAGTACCTTTTATAGTTAAAACTTCATAATGTGCACCAATGGATAGATAACTTAAATCAATTACCAAGCCAAGAATTCTAGTTTAATGTGTAGTCAAATCACTCATATGATGCAAAAAGAAGCCCAAATTAAGGGCAAGAAGAGATATAAACCTTGGCTTCTTCCATCTCAGTGCTGGCATTGTCAAGTCCGTCCAACATAGAGGAGTCCTTGCTAACAAGGGAGACCTAAAAAGATAACCAACTCAGTCATACAAATTCAGTGTTAAAAGGAAGAACACACTTATTACGTGAACATTACATACCAGGATCGGTGTTAGTTGCCCTTCAAGGTCAAGTAGGCCTTTGGCAAAAGCAGCTGCAGACATCTGTTAAATTATTTAATTTACAAACGTATTAATGATGTCAAACAGCAATGACAACAAGTTTATAGCAACTTAGTTCAGAAGTGAAGCACAAACAGGTAAAGATCAAATATATACTGATTCATCTGTGAGTTAAGGCATAATACCTGAACACGGCCCTCGTCAGAACTGTAAATTTTTAGATCGTGACGATATGTACTATGAAGCCGAAGAAGGCCAGTACCTTCACCTGTAATTTTATATAAAAATCCATCAAGAAAAAGCAGCATACTTCTGAATTCATCACTATTTTATCTACCAAACAAATAACATAAATCTTAAGAGACAAGATTAACTTGAGTGAATACTAAAAAGATAAACGTAGCTATAATGAGCTCATTCTTGCCATGCAAGGTGCAGACTACTAAAAGTCAAAGATAAAAGGCTCTACTGTTGGTAACCTGGATACATTTTGTTTCGGAAATATCTACCCAGTTCTTCAGCCTGCATGAAATTGAGACACAAAAATTATGGAAGAGAAAAGAAAAAGGAAAACAAACAAATGAAGCAATAGACTTTTAGTTAAATTCTTAACAATGTCCAAAATGAACTTCTGTCCTTCCAACCTTAAATGTCTTAAAAGTGAATATCCACTTTAAATTCAGTTAACCCTTCTCATTTAGAACTTTCCAATACTATCCTTACTTTTAATTCTAATTCAAACAATTTTCTAAATTTTATGAGATAGTTTGGCTTCTCAACTGAAAAGTGTTTCTCCATGCAAGGGAGGTTCATATTTATTACCTGCTTCCTCCCAGCATGTGTAAGGACACCTCCATATTTAAGAACCATCAGTGCTTCAATAGGTCGTTCTTCTTCACCTTCACCATTACCTTTTGGAACTTTAACCCACTTAAGGGGCTTTAATTGAACCTTTCTATAAATACCAGAAAAATGTCCTCCCTGGAATCCAAAGCATTTAGCATGTGACAGCCGGCCCATATTAACATTTTTTGAAAAAAGGGGATATTATATAGAAATGGTAATTTAGGATAGAGGAGAAATGAGGAATCATCCCAAGAGCAACAATAAAATGAATGTAGCTAGTAGACTGAAAAAGGCAAATCATTTCAAGATAAGATATATAACCTCCTCAAGTACTGCTTTAACTTGACGAAGCTTTTCAGCGTGCTCAAGATCTTCTGCTTCACTATCACTTCCACGACCTGGTCTATATCCCATAAATGATCAAAGATAAATCATTATTGATCTTTAAATAATTTCAAAAATCCAAGTGATTAAGTACTTTCTTTATAGAAAAAAATTTAAAAACCATATACAGATATGGCTACAGGTAGTAAACACTGAACGCCCTCCTTCTACACCCACCCCAAAAAATAAAAAAGAAAGAAAGAACGAAGGCCTTCATGGTTCTGGCAATGTACCAGAATACAGCTCAATTTTTTCTTTTGTTTTTCTTAGCTTCAGCTGTCAAAATTACATATAACATTAATTGCCTTCTTAGCTTCTCTCATTGAATTAAACCAAGAAATAAATAGTTAGTGACTAATATAGCCTCATTAAAACAAGAGAAAAAGTTTGATACACAGTCCGTGTAAATTAAAGTTTACACGTGCTTTTCAAATTTAGGGTTTAAAGTTTAGGGGTTTAGGTTGTAGGGTTTGGAATTTAAGGTTTATGGTTAAAGTTTAAGGTTTAAGGGTTAGAATTTAGGGTTTAGGGGTTAGAGTGTTAAGGTTTTAGATTTTAGATTTTATAGAAGGGTTGTGTGTTAGATTATCCGATAGAGTTAGAGTCCTTATGTAAATAGTAGTTTAAATTAAAGTTTACTTCCTAAAAGATAGAGTTAGATGTCTTGTGTACTTAGGACTCCTAATTATAACTAAAGTCCAATACTTGAGTCTATAAATTCACTGTAAAGGGATGTAATTTTTCGAAAATATTCAATAACAGAAAATCAATTCTGTTTTCTTCTTCTTTTCTGCAGAAACTTAAATTCTGCTTTATTTTTATGCGTTAATTAGTTTTTCCTAAAGCTGGAAAATTGCTTTTCTACATGGTATCAGAGCCAAGTTAGAATTCTTAATGGGATCCCCTTCGACAACCTTTGAGATGCTGTCCATAACAGAGCAGGCTGTTGGATTGGAGTTTTTTTCCAGAAATTTCATGTTCAACAGTAACCTTTGAAGCAGATTTAGCCCTCGTGGAGGATAAAAGCATACATAATATTTGTTCTCCTTCTGCACTTTTTTCTACCAAAGGTGCATCAGCATGGATCATCGACTCTGGAGCATCTGATCACATGACTGGTAACAGGGAATTATTCCTTAGTTTTTCAAATTCATCTTCTACAAGTTCTATTAAAACAGCCGATGGCTCTTTCTCTCTTATCAAAGGAAGTGGCTCAGTCCTCATTAACGATAATTTGTTGCTTGAAGATGTTTTGTTTGTGCTTAATCTCGCCTGCAATCTCCTCTCTGTTAGTAAACTCTCCAAGAATTTGAAGTGTTCATTACAGTTTACTGAATCTGGTTGTTTTTTGCAGGCAATGAATTCAAGGAAGATGCTTGGCACTGCTAGCTTGCAAAATGGTCTCTATGTCCTCGGAAATCAACCATCTACCCTACCAAATACTTCTTGCTCTTTGACTTCTTTAGGGCAAATTGATAATATAATGTTATGGCATTTTATGTTAGGGCATCCTAATTTTCATTATCTTGCTAAATTATTCCCTGAATTGTTTGTTAATAGAAAACCAAGTTCTTTTAAATGCCATATATGCCATATATGTCCTCTCGCTAAACAGACAAAAACATCCTATTTACCATCTTCCTACAAAAAAGGGATGTTTGTCAACCTTACCTTCCCAACCTTTTTCATTAATTCATAGTGATGTTTGAGGTCCTTATCGAGTGAAGAATGTAACTGGTAATAGGTGGTTTGTCACTTTTATTGATGATCAAAGTAGAACAACTTGGGCATATTTGTTAAGGGATAAATCTGAAGTAGCCTCTATTTTTGAGAAATTTTACAATATGGTTGAAACCCAATTTGGAAGTAAAATTCAGATCTTCAAATCTGATAATGGGAGTGAATATTTTACCAAGTCCTTGGGGGAATTTTTTAACAAAAAAGAGATTGTTTAACTTAGCACTTGTGTGGATACACCACAACAAAATGGGGTTGCAGAAAGGAAAAATAGGCATTTGTTGGAGGTAACTAGGTCTTTGATGTTCACTAGTAATATTCTTAAGTATTTGTGGGGTGAGGCTTTGTTAATCGCAACCTATCTCATTAATCGAATGCACAAGAAGGTTTTGCAATACGTGAACACCTAGAGCTGTTTTTTTTTTAGAGTTACCCCAATTTTAAACCTCTGTCCTCTATTCTCCCTTTCAAAGTTTTTTGGTTGTAATTGTGTTTGTGAAAGATTATGTTCCCTCTAGGTCAAAACTTGACCCCAGATCCTTGAAGTGTGTCATGGTCGGGTATTCTTCACTTAAGAAGGGCTACAAATGTTATCATCCTCCTTCTCGTAAATTTTTTACTTCCTTGGATCTCACCTTTTTGAACAGAACCTTATTTCCCTGCTGGCTACAAATCGGGGAGAATTGTAATGTTTTTCACCTCCTACCAATCAGGTTTATCCTTCTTTACCTTGTAATTATTACCTACTAATAATCCTTTGTTATTTGAACCTCATACTCCTTTAAACCCTTCTACTTCTTCACCTATTATTACACCTACAGACTTCCCATCCTTCACCTATTGTTACTACTCCTCGGGATTCACCCAAACCTTCCTCACAAACCCTCACCTCCTAAGCAATTGAAAGTTTATAGTAAAAAAGTAAAACTATTCCAGAGACTGTTTTGCAATTTGACACTTGCCGAGAATTGGACTTGAATTCAGTTGCCAATGAGAATGATGAAGGTAATGTTCTAGCCGAGATTCCCTCTCATTTACTTGAAATTATTTGCCTATTGCTAAAAGGAAAGGGGTAAAACAATGTACAAAACACCCCATTCAGAGGTATGTTGCTTATGGTAATCTAATGCCATCATTTAAGGCTTTTACTGACTTGCTTAGATAAAGAATGATACCTAACACTATTGAGGAGGCTCTAAAAGATTCTAAGTGGAGAAGGGCTGTTAAATAGGAGATTGAAGCACTTGAAAAGAATGATACTTGGACCATTACAGATCTTCCGCAAGGCAAGAAACCAGTCGGATGCAAATGGGTGTTCTCCATAAAATACAACTCTGATGGCAGTATACAGAGGTATAAAGCAAGGTTAATGGCCAAGGGTTTTACTCAAACCTATGGAATTGATTATAATGAGACCTTTGCTCTTGTAGCTAAGCTAAATACAGTTAGAGTTCTCTTAAGCTTGGCTGTAAACAAGGACTGAAAGCTTCATCAACTTGACATTAAGAATGCCTTTCTTAATGGAAAATTGGAAGAAGAAGTGTACATGAGAGTGCCTTCGGGCTTGAAGTCGATAGAAAAGGAGATCGAAAGTTTGCAGACTTAATAAATCCATCTATGGTTTGAAGCAGTCACCTAGAGCCTGGTTTGATAGATTCACCAAGGTGATTTTAGAAAATGGATACAAACAATCCTTGGTAGATCACACTCTCTTCATTAAGGTAACCTCTAGCAATAAAAGGGTTATTTTAATAATATACGTGGATGACATTATTCTGACAGGTGATGATGATGAAGCGATAAGTCACTTGAAAGGGTTGTTAAATACACAGTTTGAAACAAAAGACCTAGGAAAGCTCAGATACTTTCTAGGCATAGAGGTTGCTAGGTCGAGCAAAGGTCTGGTGATAAACCAGAGAAAATATGTTCTTGATCTACTTAATGAAGCAGGAATGTTGGGATGTAAACCAGTTGATACTCCCATGGAAGCAGGCTTAAAATTCAATAGAGAGGACACAAGCCCTAAAGCTGATAAGAGTAAATTTCAGAGGTTAGTGGGAAAGTTGATTTATTTGTCATTAACCAGACCAGACATTGCTTTTCCAGTTAATATTATCAGTCAACACATGACTGATCCAAGGGAAGATCACATGAAAGCTGCAATTAGAATTTTGAGATACTTAAAAAGGACACCAGGGCATGGATTGCTATTTAAAAAGACTCGAGAAAGGACTGTTCGGATTTATTTAGATTCAAGTTGGGCAAGCGAACTGACAGAAAGGAGATCAACTAGTGGTTACTGCTCCTTTGTTTGGGGAAGTCTAGTGACCTGGAGGAGTAAGAAACAAATAGTTGTATCTAGAAGCAGTGCTGAAGCAGAGTATAGGGCTTTAGCATTGGGAATGAGTGAAGGAATTTGGTTGTTAAAGCTATTGAAGGAGCTAAATGTAAACCAAGAGGAGAAGTTTGAGATTTTTTGTGATAATCAGTCCACCATACAAATTGCTCGAAATCCAGTCCACCATGATAGGACTAAACATGTGGAGATTGACAGGCATTTTATCTCAGAAAAGATTACTAGTGGGACAGCTTCTTTATCTTATGTTCCTACAGAAGAACAAGTGGCAGATGTACTTACAAAAACACTACCAAAAGCTTCTTTCGACAAGTTTCTATTCAAGTTGGGATTATACAATGTATATTCTCCAACTTGAAGGGGAGTGTTAGATTATCCGATAGAGTTAGTGTCCTTATGTAAATAGTAGTTTAAATTAAAGTTTAAAGATAGAGTTAGAGTCCTTATGTAAATAGTAGTTTAAATTAAAATTTACTTCCTAAAAGATAGAGTTAGATGTCTTGTGTACTTAGGACTCCTAATTATACAATACTTGAGTCTATAAATTAACTGTAAAGGATGTAATTTTTCGAAAATATTCAATAACAGAAAATCAATTCTGTTTTCTTCTTCTTTTCTGCAGAAACTTAAATTCTGCTTTATTTTTATGCGTTAATTAGTTTTTCCTAAAGCTGGAAAATTGCTTTTCTACATTGTGTAAAAATATTTTACACGTGTTGTGTATCAAAATAAAACCCTTAAAACAAACCTCAACTCCTACCCTACTAAATTTGTTGCAATTCCTTTTCCCGTCCAATAACATATCACTGTTACAAACTCTTGCTTTTAGTCCTTTTGATGTTTTGTGTTGCAGGGAGGTGGATAGTATAAATTGTTCTTGCTAGATCAGAAAAATTATGAAATATGAAGAGCTACCTGTAACGGGGTACAAGCATTCTTGTAGCATCCAACAAATCTTGCAATTGAACAGCACTCTTAAGTTTTGTCTAACAAGTGATAAAAGAACAAACAGTTGCTTAGGCAACAGAATCTATTTGTAAAATAAAGGTAAGTAATAAAGAAGTGAAATAACCACCTCAGATCTGGGTCTTCCCCCATTGTACTTTAGCATTAGGTTTAGCAATTTTTCCTCAGTAACCTTCAATTTCACCTTCTGCTTGGGAGTTCTATCACCACTGCCCATTCAGGATAGTTTATGAGTAAAATGAAAGGATTTCTATTAGAGGAAAAATAGCGAGGAAAAAGAAGCAACATACTGGCGAATAACTACTATAACACAACGTAGCTCCTCGGACTGCCCAAACGATCCAATGAGTCCACTTCCTTGGCGAGTAAGTCCCTCAGAAGGCTGCACGGGTTCATTTACTTTCCATGGCAAAGTTGGTGGTATTGCTGAGGAAAGATGAGGTGCTTTTGCATCTAAAAACGTTTTCCTCAGCACACAAGCAGCATCATCGTAATACCTGTATAATGATAGAGCCCGTAAGTCTTTCACAACAAATAAACAAGACTGGATGACAATACTATGTTTAGAACCGTGGAAAATCAACACATCAACTCAAGACAATACGCAGCATAGTCAAATGAAAACACCTATGATAACAAAACCATGAATAATCACTAGAGCGAAGAGAAGTTGATTAGTATTACTTGTGAGAGTTCTTAACAAAACTCCATCCATTCACATCACAAACATAAGAACACCCATCCGAACGCAAAAGATCAAACCCACAAACCTGCAAGAAACCAAATGGTTATCAAATGGACATTTATGTCAAAATAAGGAAAGCACGTAATTCTTAAAAAAACCCTATCTTTCTATGTTCAATTATAAGAGGTGATAAGTGCAATTATTGTTGCAACATCAAGACAACCTCAAAAGAACATATACATTAAGTTTCTTCAACTGAATGAAACCATTCTTCATAAACCAAATTGATAGCAACTCCAACATGTACACAAATCTTTTATTGCCCTTACAGACTTAAATGGAAACAATCTCCTAAAAAAGAAAATCTAAGAGCTAAAATTTGATGGTAAAATATATGATAAAGTACCAAGTGTAAATAATATCTAAAGAAGCTAATATGAGCTTATGATCAAACTTTTTAGAAAAGACACTCAATGCAAAAGAAATTATTATGAGCACAATTCAAGCAAACCAAGTAACACTTGCAGAAAATAAATGGTCATATATCCACAATGATCAAACACTAAGGCATCTGTTGCAAAGGAGATCCACTCAACATACCGCTTGCCTAAATGCCATGCAAACTTCCCTTGCCATATGTTTCTCATTAGGCGTCAGCAACACAGGATACCTGACCTGTCAAATAGGTAATAAAGATATGTTTCAAACATCGTGTATTACAATACATGTGATGGTAGCAAAAGCAGTAGGTGATTAGAAGCTAGCACTACTTGTTGAAGACATCAATCATAATTAACTAACCTGACCTGTCATATAGGTAATAAAGATATGTTTCAAACATCACATATTCCAATTCGTGTAATAGCACTGGATCAACTATGGGAGCAAAAGCAGTAGGTGATTAGAAACTAGTACTACATGTTGAAGACATCAATTATAATTAATTAACTTTTCCATAACTTTTCACTGGACATTTGATTGTAAGCGATCGGACAGAAATCCAAGCAAATAATTTAAGGAAAAATATTTGATGCGCTGCCAGTGTGAACTTTAGTTTACTGTTTACACAAGCAAGGTCATTTTAGGGGTTAGGGGTTTAGTTAGGGTTTAGAGTTTGTGTGTAGGTTTTAGTGTTTTGAATTTAGGGTTTATGGTTTGAATTTAGGATTTAGAGTTTAGGAATTCAGATTTAGGGATTAGGGATAGGGATTTAGATTTTAGGTTTTAGGTTTTAAAGCTAAATAGGCTTGCTAGTGGAAAAAAATTTCCAGTGCCTGTACATCAAATATTAACCCATTTAGTTTAAACCATTACTACACTAAGATATAATCAAATTAGAAGCTTTTGCATATGAGATCCTGCTCACTATCATTTTACATATGATTTCTACTAAACTATTGATTTAAGCTCGCATTTTACCAGCCATTTTCCACCCTGTGGGACTGTGAAGGTATGGGCAATGATTTAAGTCATTGCAAATGATAAGAACATCTAAAACAATAAGTGCATCATAGATTAACCCGACTGGCTCATTCTCCAGATAATTGAGTCCAACCAAACAAATGTGGTTTCATCAACCGCATCAACTCTCAAAGATGATAGCAAAACAACTCCACATAGATTTGACTTGAAATTACATACTGTCTACAGGAAAAACATCCTCACGCAAAAAACACTGAAAAACTAAGGGAAAAGGTTGCTTAGAATCAAACATTGACAAAGAAGCAAATTATAGGGATTTCTGGATATGCACTCGTGCATGCATCAAACAGAAGAAGCAGAGAACATGTTTTGGATAATATATTGCAAAATACTTACTTCTTTGCCATCAGGGTTTCTCATAACAACACCATCAACAACAGGAGACTTCCTAGCCTCTGCATGAGCATATTCGGGGCCAACAGTATAGACCTACATTCATTTGACAAGATGTTCAGACAAGCTTGAGAGAGAGAGAGAGCAGTAAGAGTATTGGGTAATGCTAATACAAAATCTCAAAAAATTAAACCATGATACATTATCGATACAAAAATCAATGCCAAATTATGCCCTGCATTAATAGTATTAAAATTCACAGAAACTGCAAATGTGAGGTGCCCATGATACACTATTTCCCTCCACTCTCCTATTCAAACACAGTTAAGCATAAAGAGTATGCTTCTTGAGTGCAATAAGTTTGGCAACAACAAAAGAATTTTGTTTCATACGAGTAAAATTTTATAGAACAATAAATCAACTAGATTGTTTTCACCAAAATGCACAACCTTGACATCTGTTCCTCCAGTCGGCATAAACTCCTCATATATGTAAGAACCGTCACGTCGTACTCTTCTAACATCAGGATGGAACTCACTTGATCTGTTCCCAACCTAAACAAAATAAAGAAGAAAAAACATATCACATTACAATTTAAATTTATCAAAGAGAATACTTAAACAATCATGGGATGGCTATTAGGATATTGGTCTGCCACATATAAAAACTAAACGAACAAAGAAAAAGCATTTTCCAAATAACGCGTTATGCTTATAATATTCATATCAAAGACGAAGAATTACATAAAAGTTGTAGCCAAAAGTTCAAATAAGTATTCAGACCTTCCTAAACAAATTCTTCATGCCTCCACCTGCTGAGCTTGGGTAATAAATCATTATGCTATGATTATCCCCTTCAAGAAAGAACAGAACAAAGGTGTTAGCACGTGTACTGGAAAAAAAGGTCAACACCGCTATTGCAATTATGAAGTAACCTCAAGCATCATGAATTAGGCTTCAAAAAATAAATGCATGCAGAAATGAGCAATAAATGAAATGTCCACTAGTTTACCGTTTTCATGATCTAACATATTTGGCATGGAAGTTCAAGCTTTATGGAAACAAGAAGAATGTCACAAAGAACCATATTAAATTCGTTCTCTGGATATTGGTGAGAAGCAAATATATGCAAGAAGATAAAGGAAATATAAAGGCCAAACTCACCATCAACAGGCTTCTCCACAAATGGCTTCCAAAAACGATTTCCATGGACCTCAACATAATCTTCTTCTTCAACAAAATAATCCAGCTCTTGATATGGCTCTTCTCTATTTACAAGGGCGTATCTTGGAACAGGAATCCCATACATTTCTAGCCGCTAGAATCAAAATTAAATAGTTAAGTTTTAGTCAATCAACTGCTATATTAATGTGATACATTTCTACTATTTATGTGGTTAGTTCTCAGTCAAGCTCAAAGGACATTTTTTTCTCTCAAAGAATATAAGCTTTGACCAATTATGGTACAAGACTTAACATTACTGTCGATCGGTTCCAAAGTTAAACGTTGCAGGGGGCAGAGAAGAAAACACCTATTAGGGTCTCCTCTCTCAACATCTCAAAGGTCAAGGCAATATAAAAGTGACTGCATGAGGTCCCTAGATGAGTTGGAAACTGGTCTTGGTTTTCCTAAGTTGATAATGGATCAAAAACCTTGACACCAAGATGGAACTTTAGGATGTATACCTCATAAACCTTCCGTCGATCATGGAGAAGGTGTTGTGGGTGCAACTCATTCACAAGGAACGATCTGAATCATAGAGAAGAAACAGATGCGAAACATAATTACTGCTTACTAGGTCTACAAGATTATTTTATAGAGAAGAGAAAGTTTTCTTATACAACGAACTAAAATGAACATAACAAAGTAATAAACCATTAGACAATGATATAATTTGCCCAAAAAAGACAATTATATAGACAACAGAGTTTGAAACTGTGACAGAAATTAAATTTACAATCTTCAGAAGGTTGGTTCTGGTGAGGTAATCATATTTAAGATGAACAATCAGATGAAGACACCACTTAAATTGTAATTCAATAAAGTAAGGCCAAATTTATTGCAGGTCTACACACAAGTAAAAGACTCGAATGATAGTACACTAGTAGAAATCATGACACTTACCATACAAAGGTAGCTCCTATTGCACTCATGCATTACCCAAGTTATAATCCTCCTACCTTAATTCGAGAGAAATTAACTGAATCTTCTTCATATTGATGTATTGATGGGGCAATCTTCACATGTTGATGCTTGACAATTGAGATCCAAGACCCAATCAGAATTATTATGAATAATTCCTTTTCTTACTCTAATTACAGATTCTCATTTATTAAATTTTCAAAACAAAGAAATGCCCCATAGTCTCCTGCTTCAGATTTCAGAATTCTTCCCTAACTTTTCATATGTAATTTGGCCAACATTTAGCACATCCCTTGTTAATAACAAGGCTTGATTAACAGCTCAAATATCCAAAAAGTATCCTCCGAAGGTTTGATCCCAAAGGTAAAGTATGAGTATGACGGTCAAAATTTTGAAATAATTATATCAAGTTTTCCATGTTAAGAATCAAAATTAACTGTAAAGGGTTCTTTTACTCAGGTAAGGAGATGTTACAAAATAGAGAGAAAGATTGTAAAGAGAACATCACAAAGAGAATTTAGAGAGTAAGTTTTCCAAAAGAGCAAAAGTCCTCAAATGAAACATTCCAACATCTATTTATAGCCCGCTCAAAGAAGTTGTTTAAGTAACAGTTATAAAAGGACATGGATGAACGAGTACAAATTATTAGGTAATGGGAATGAGAGAATCACACGAACGTGTTTAACGAGATTGAGGTCTGTTACATAATGGTAAATTATGGAGATCTTGCAGAAGTTATACTCATGTAAAGTTTTGTGAAACTTCCATGTCTAGATGCAAATGTGTCTTCTGTTCAAGTGGGAGGGGAAAACACTTGTACTCTAGGAAAAGTTTAAGTAAACTACTTAATTCTGAGTCTCCAAGCCATGCTCTACAAGAAATCTCAAAAGTGGAGCAAACTCAAGAATCTTGCTACAATTCCTCAGCTTAACTCTACAGCTTTTGATATAGAAGCTGTTATCAAGATTGGCTCCACAGCTCTCCCAATATGGAAGTTGAGCCCAAAGTTGACTCCATAGTTTTTCCTAATGTGGAAGTTGTATCCAACATTGGTTCCACAACTTTATCAATGTAGAAGTTGCTTCCAACATTGGCTCCACGGCTTTGCCAATGGAAATTGTTCCCAATGTTGGTCGTACGGCTTTCCCAAAGTGGAAGTCACGCCCAACATTGTCTTTTCCAATAAGGAATCTATGGCCAAGTTGGCTCCACAGCTTTCCCAATGTGGAAGTCGTGTCTAAGTAGTATTTTTGCCTAGATCATTGAACACCAAAAAACAAGTATCTACAGTAATCTTATTAAAATGTAAATTTCTTACAATTTTGAAATGGAATGGTATCTTATTTTGAAACTTGCACATAGAATACATGCAGAAAATAAACAAAAAAATATAAAAGAACTTACTTCCTCAAAGCAGCATATGCTTCAGCTTTCTCAAGGGGATACCCAGAGGAATAAAATGCGATCAAACAATCACAGACTGGCCAGCTGAAATATGCAAAATTATAATAAATTAGACAATTCAATGACAAAGAACCTCTCAACCGAAATACAGAAGAGAAGCAACATGAATCTCAACCATAATACCAAGAATTATATTCATCAGTAATGCACACCTACATCTCTCTGTATAATCCTCTACCTTATTTCCCTCCTAGAAATCACACAATCCTCCTAGAAGACGAGAGAAGGAGAAAGTAAAATGTGAAACAAGGGAGTGATCTTCAGTTACATAGTTAATCAAGTCAAGATCTACCTTTTGGAAGAAAACAAATGTCACACAGTTCATCAACAGGGGCATGAAACTGCCAAATGGAAGACTTAAAAAATTCAAGATAAATGCAACCAGTGCTGGTGAAGAAGACATTTAGTTTGCAAATTTTTGGACCTCCTCCACACCTCTTTTATATTTTCCCTATTTTTATTCAACATTAGCATTCAAACTATTGAAATTCACAAGAACATTTAAAAATTAGACTACATATACCATATGTTATCAGGACTTAGACTCGAGAGAAGTTCGGACAGTGTATCAGACACGTTTGGAGGATCATACCCTTAAAATCATGTTTCAATACATGTTAAGACACATAGGTTTCAAACAGCAATGCTTTACGAAAAAACAAAGAGTTCTAATAAGAAAGATAATACCAATTATAACCTATATTATCAACAATTTCATAATGTAAATCAGAGACACCGTGTTCCAACTAATTAGCTGAAAACGTACCTTTCTATAGGTTCTTCGAGAATAACCTTATCGCCAAAATGTATAATCTACAAAAACATTACAGTGCAAGGGATTACTGTCAAAGAAAAAAAAAACGCAATGCAATTGCAAGGGATACACAAGAATAAAGCAACATAACTTTTAACACGAGCAATTTCATACGTACAAGCACAAAGAAATTCCCCAATTGCTTTCGAAGTAAAAATATAGAACTTACACAAAAAAATCATAACTATCCTCATAAAAAGAATATATATATATATATATATCGCGAACAAGTAGTTGCATTTCTCGTGAACTAATTGACATTTCATAAATCTACTTCAATTTTTTTAAAAGACGGATTTATTTAAATCTAAACTAAAAGTAAATCTGATCTTCATCTACCTCAAATTCACCAAAAGCCTTAAGCCTGTCCAGAATTTGTCCCATTGGAGCAGAAAAAACCTGAAAATCAAAACACGAAATCTTTTAAATCTTTAAATTTAAGCAGTAAAACATAGGAACATATACTAAATTAATTACTATACAAATAACTCAACACTTTTTCATTTTCTTTAAAAAGTATAATGTGGATATATTTAGTAGAAAAGGCTTAAGCGAACAAAAGAGAAGCAAAAGCCTCGCTTCCGCATTTCACCTTCTTTTCCATGACGCAGACTCCAACTGTTATCTTCTTATGTCCTCTAATTTCTTCCCCATCTCCTCCTTTCATCTCTTCTCTGCCTCTTTCGCTCGCTCAGGAGAATAAACTAACTTCAACGAACAAAAGCGATGCAACAACACCAACTTGAACTCTTCAGCTTCCAATCACCGCCACAACGCCAATCGCAGCCGCAAGTTCCTCCGGAGACGCGTATTCTATACAAAGTACGTATAGGAATACGTACGCAATAGCTAATAAGACGTTTTAAAAAAAAACAAAAACAAAAGAAGTGAACAGGGAAGCGATTCAGCTAAGAAGAAAGAGAGGAAGGAAATTACGAGAAGTATTTTAGAGATGAAAATGAAATGGAACGTTTTTGGAGCCAAGCATGAATAGAAATATAAGCGGATTTTATTTCTCATTAAACTATGTAAAAATATTTGGGTAAACTACTTAAATTGTTCACTTTTGTTTCCTAAGTATTCACTTCTGATCACCGAATTTAAAAAGTAACATTTTGGTCACTTATATTATCGATTTATAACGTTTTTGTCATTGGGAGTCTAGGAACGTTAAATGTCGTTAGTTCAGGGGTTAAATTAGTATTTCATCTAAGGTTCATAGGTCAAACTAAAAACTAACCCTTTGTGACATGTCATGTCATCAAACTAACGGCATTTAACGTCTAAGTGATCAAAATATTATAAATCGATAACTTAAGTGACCAGAAGTGAACACTTATAAAACAAATGTGACTATTTTAGTAGTTTACCCAATAAATTTTTGGTCATTTAAATTTTAAAAACTATAAAATGGTCATTAAAATTTTTTAATCGGTAATGAGATGTTATTAAGTTTTGAAATTTTGTAACTGAATTTTGAAACTTCATTGGCCAAATCAACCATTTAAGCTTAGATTAATGACCATTTGTATACTTTACTCTTTTTATTTTTAGGGTAAACTACCTTCAAGACCACTAAATTATTGGTCTGATTCTATTTGTATCGTTTAACAATGAATTTTTTCAATTACACTTAAAAATAATTTCATTCAAGCCACTAACTGTTAACTTTGATGAAAATGATGATGTGGTAGTTAGGTAAATTTACATAATTACACACTTAGTCTTTCTTAGTTACACATTCTATCAATTTAGCCTTAATTTTAATTTATTCAATAAATTTAATCGAACAATAAGAGTGAAACCAAAAGTTATGACCATTTGATAGAATGTGTAAGTAATGAGGAATAAATGTATAATTATATAAATTTACTTAACTACCACATCATCATTTCCTTCAAGAAGTTAATAGCCAATGGCTTGATTGAAATTATTTTAAAATTTTAGTGGTTTAATTGATAAAATTCACAGTATAATGGTCAAAATGTAATCACATCAAATAGTTCAGCGGCCTTAGAGATAGTTTACCCTTTTATTTTTATTCCAAATGAATAATGTTTTTCATTGGGGGATGTTTGGAGACGAGAGCTTTTGGATTATGGAATATCCAAAGTGGGTGATGATTTTGCTTTGGGGGAAAATTGATGGTGACGTGTAAAGTTAACGACCTTTCTGTCTTTTTATTAGAGTTTTAAACATGGGAATTTATTTTATATAAAAGGATAAAGTGACAAATTTGGCGTTGTATGTGTCATTTTCTAATAGAATATTACTAATTTATTTGGACCCAAACATTATCTTTAAAAATGGATAGGGGCAACCTAAAATGTTTCAACAAGTGGGCAACTTAAAAAATCTTATGATTTTATATTGAAGTACCAAAAATAATAAAACAAATATAAATTGGATAAATTATCTCTATAGTAACTTTATTACGAGAAAGGTTCTATTTTGATCTGATCTTTTAATTTTATCAATAAGATCATTTAATTTTTTAAATGATATCAATCATGTCACCGCTTGGTATAGTGGTTGGTGGCCTTTTGCACTCTAAAGACTTGGGTTCCATCCACCATGCTCCCATATTTGCTTATTTGAATCCAATAAGATGGTGACATGTGTCATCAACTGATTGGAGTATTAATTTTTTTAAATTAAATTAAAATTATAATTAAATTGATAGAATATGTAAGTAATGAGGACTAAATGTGTAATTGTACAAATTTATTTAATTGTAGTGAGCATTTTCACTAATTTTTAACGGTTGGTGACTTAATTGATATCATGTAAATGGTTAAATGGTCTTATTGACAAAATTAAAAGATCAATGGTCAAAATAAAATTTCCTCATAATTAAGTGACTATTTAACTATAGAAATTGCATACATATACTTTGTGGTTATTCATATCTTGTTTGGTCAATATTTTTTATCAAATGGAGAAGTGTTACATTTTAAAGTAAATGTTGGGTTTTAAACTCATATAAGACGAGACAACATAAATATTTTTGGTCACTTGTCCAATTAATAGATCTGTATCTGATCGATATCTTTAATTAGAGTATGAAGAACACAAAAATTTCATCTCTAAGACATATCGTTAGATAAAATGTCTTTCTGAACAATATCATTATCACCTATTGTTATGGACCAGGACGAGTCCATACAGCTGGTACACGAACCAAGGGTGGACGAGGATGGCTCCATGCAGCAAAGGGACGTGATCGTGGGAACCGGTTCAGCAGAACCAGACTTGGTAGGAGGCTATACGCGAAGAAGCAGCAGGGAGAGACGGGTCCCTAGCAAGTTAAACAGATTTTGAGAGAGAGAGAGAGAGAGTTGTGGTTGCACGGTGTTGGACATGTAAAACCTTTTGGATATTTTTCCCAATTCTCTCAATCTAAAATTCTTCTTTCTATTCTCTCAATTATTTCTTCAAACACACTATCAACACACAACATTGGTGCTTTCATTGATCTTTCCACCATGGTCAATCATTCGGATTCAATTAAATCACTGCAGGATACTACTAATCTCCATGCTCAATCTCTTTCGGCCTTGCAAACTCACGCCGATGATCAGAAGCGATGGAATGACAGTACCGAAAAGACTCTGCAGGAGATGACTCGTCTTCTACCCAGCTTGGGATCTCGGGTGTATCGGCGGGTAGTAGCGATGTCTCGTCTGTGAGTATGGTGAATCGAGGGAAGATGAAGGTCAGGCAAGATGTGGATGATGTTTTTTCATTTGCTCTGAAACCAGTTCGGGTGGAGCTGCCATTGTTCTCGGGCGTAGATCAGGAGGAGTGGATTGCGTCGGCCCAGGATTTTTTTGAGTTTTACGGAACAGAGGATCACCATCACGTGACTATGGCTTCCTTTCGAATGGAGGGTATTGCTCGAAAATAGTTCCGATGGATGCAACGGCAAAGACAATTGGTTGGTTGGACCCATTTGGTTGAGGCTATTCGCAAGCGATTGGCAGTTATGGAGGTGGAGTAGCTTACCAGACTCGGTTTGAAGAATTGGCCTTGCGTACTACGAATTTGTCGGATGATTTCCTTATGCAATGTTTTATTTCGGGGATGCGTATGGACATTAAGAATGAAGTTTTGAGTCATCGATCAAATTCGATGGTGGAAGTAGCTGCGTTGGCTCGTTTTCATGAAGCTCGGTTGAATGACAAGCATCCTATGGGACGTTCGTCTGGTTCGCGCTTGCCACCTCTGTTGCCTACTCCTACTTTGAGTCCTGTCGATTCAAAATTGCAGCCGGGTCGTCCCCCTCCTGCAGATCCTCAGGGTGGATTACCTACTTTGCAACCTCGCCGCATCTCTTCGGTTGAAGCTCAGGCGCGTCGAGCGAAAGGCCTCTATTACTATTGCGATGCGAAATATGTCACTGGTCATAAATGCCGTGATCTGTAGTTGTTTTTTCTCGATGATGATTTTACTGACGCTTCACTGCAGCAATCGTTGCCTTTAGATTCGTCGGAGCAGTTGGGTTTTACGAAAGATGATGGTATAGGTAAGGAACAATCTTTGGTGTCGTTTAATGCTATGGCGGGTTGTTTCCATCCAAATACGATTCGTGTGGTGGGGGAGATCAAAGGAAAACAGGTTCGTATTTTGATAGATGGGGGAAGCACACATAATTTTGTGCAATCGCGGGTGAAGAATTTTCTTGGTCTTCCAGTTACGGCTGCGCCGAACTTTCGCGTGATGGTGGGGAATGGCGATAAATTGGTTAATGAAGTTTGTGTCTGCGATTTGCACCTTCGTTCCAAGGTACCGAGATTCATACTAATTTTTATGTCTTACCTTTGGAGGGAACAGAAATGGTGCTTGGGGTGGCGTGGATGGCCACTCTCGGTCCAATTACAATGGATTTCTAAACACTCCGGTTTCAATTTCAGTAGGGGTCCCAAGTTCATTGTTGGTATGGGGAGCCTCCGGATAGCATTCAACCGGTTCAACTTCAATCCTTGCGTCCATTTTATTCGACTAATTCTATGGCTGCATATTATTATTTGCATATGCAGGTTACCCCGAAGGGCGCGGATGAGATTGTTTCACCGGAGTTGACAGCCGTATTGGATGAGTTTGTGTCCGTGTTCGAGCCACCTAAAGTTTTGCCACCGGTTTGTGACAATAATCATGCTATCAATTTGCAACCATTGGCTAAACCAATCAATGTCCGTCCTTATCGGTATCCATATGTTCAAAAGGCTGAAGTGGAACGTCAAGTGCAACATATGTTGGAGCATCATTTGATTCGTCGTAGCACTAGTTCATTTTCGTCTCCGGTTATTCTTGTTAAGAAGAAGGATGGTTCGTGGCATTTTTGTGTGGATTATCGGGCCTTGAATGCGGTGACGGTAAAGGATGAATTCCCTATTCCGACGGCCGAGGAGTTGTTTGATGAGCTTGGGTCGTCGCAATTTTTTTCTAAGCTAGATTTGTTGGCCGGGTATTATTAGATTCGGGTCAAGGATTCCGATGTGCATAAAACGGCATTTCGCACGCATGAGGGCCACTATGAGTTCTTGGTTATGCCTTTCAGCTTGATAAATGCACCATCCACGTTTCAAGCTACGATGACTGAGATTTTTCAACCCTACCTCCAAAAGTTTGTGTTGGTTTTTATTGATGATTTTTTGGTGTATAATCTCTCTTGGGTCGATCATTTACACCATGTTCGTCTTGTGTTGCAATGTTTACGTGATCATGTGTGGCAAAGCGTTCCAAGTGTTCCTTTGGTCACGCTTCGGTCGAATATTTGGGTCATATAGTGTCAAGTGAGGGACTAGCGGTTGATCCCGAGAAAGTGCACGCCGTTCGCAATTGGTCTACGCCTACTACGGTGAAGGAGGTCTGAAGTTTTTTGGGATTGGCCAGTTATTATCGCAAGTTCATTAAGGGATTTGCGGCAATTGCTTCACCTATTTCTGATTTACTACGTAAGGGAGTTAGCTTTGAATGGAATGCTGCGGCACAATCAGCTATGGACCAACTCAAGGATCGGTTATGTTCAGCGCTAATTTTGGCTCTCCCAAACTTTGAGTTGATGTTTCAAGTAGAAACCGATGCATCGGGGGTTGGCGTAGGGGCTGTTTTGACGCAGGCGGGTCGGCCATTGGCTTTCTTTAGCCAAAAATTATGTCCACGCATGCAACAATCATCCACATAAAGCCGCGAGATGTTTGCTATTACACAGGCTGTGGCTAAGTGGCGTCAATATTTGGTTGGCCGCAAATTTATCATTGTTACTGATCAACGAGCGCTAAGGGAATTAAACCAACAAACCATACAAACTCCAGAGCAACAACGCTGGCTATCAAACTGGTTGGTTACGATTTTGACATTCAATATCGGCCGGGCAAATTGAATGATGTCGCAGATGCTTTGTCGCGCGAACCTGGTGCTACTTGTATGGCATTTTCTCAACCATTGCTCGGTATTGTGGAAGCTATTCGAGCTGCTAGTGTTACTGATTTGGATCTGTAACATATTTACTCCAGGATCATTGAGGATGGATCGGCTTATCCTGGTTACACTTGTCACGATGGACTGCTGCTGTTTCTTGGTCGAGTAGTAGTTCCAAGGGAGACGGCGTTGTAGACGTTATTATTACGTGAGTTCCACGGATCGGTGTTGGGCGGCCATGCTGGAATTTCTCGTACATTCCATCACTTAGCTGCAAGTTTTTATTGGGATGGTCTTCGCAAAGATGTTCGTCAATTTGTGAGCGAATGTTAGGTTTGCCAACGTATGAAGAGCTCGAGTTTAGCTCCAGCCGGACTTCTTCAACGCTTACCTATTCCTAATCAGGTATTTGAGGACATTTCTATGGATTTCGTGGTTGGTTTGCAGAATTCCGAGGGTAAGGAAGTTATTTGCGTGGTTATTGATCGCCTCACGAAGTACATTTCTTTGGGTTACCTCGACATTTTGACAGTTCCATGGTGGCTAACATGTTGCTGCACGGCGTAGTAAAACTTCACGGCATCCCTCGTTCTACTGTGAGCGACCGGGATCGTTTGTTTATGAGTACGGTGTGGAAAAGAGTTAGCTCAGCTACAGGGTACAGAATTATGTTTTGCATCCGCATATCATCCCCAATCCGACGGACAAACGGAGGCCTTGAATCGGACTCTTGAAATGTATTTGCGTTGTATGGCGGGGGATGACCCACGTAAGTGGTTTCGGTATTTGTGGTGAGCGAAATATTGGTACAATACGGCATTTCAAACTTCGGCGGGTATGACTCCCTTTCGGGCACTTTATGGTCGCGAACCTCCCACCATTCTTTCGTACGTTGAAGGCAGTTCGCGCCATGATCAGTTGGCTTAGGCTCTTATTGATCGTGATGCTGTGTTGAAAGAGTTGAAACGTAACTTGAAGCAAGTTCAGAATCGCATGAAGGTTCAGGCCGATCGACACCGTCGGGATTTTGACTTTGGCTGAAGGTAGTTGGGTGTTTGTGCGCCTTCAACCTTATCGACAATTGTCGGTTCGACTACAACAACAACATAAGCTGAGTCCGCGGTATTTTGGGCCGTACCGTATTTTACAGCGGGTGGGTCCTGTTGCATACAAGCTTAATTTACCTGATTCAACTCGTATTCATCCGGTGTTTCATATTTCTCAACTCAAGCCATGTAAAGGGGTGCCGTCACAGCAGATTACACCGTTACCTTTGCTCCGTGAGTACGTATCGCCAGTGGCTACTGCGCCAAACCTTGCGGACAAGTTGAGTCTCCGGGGGAGGGTAATGTTATGGACCAGGACGAGTCCATACAGCTGGTACACAAACCAAGGGTGGACGAGGATGGCTCCATGCAGCAAAGGGACCTGACCGTGGGAACCGGTTCAGCAGAACCAGACTTGGCAGGAGGCTGTACGCGAAGAAGCAACAGGGAGAGACGGGTCCCTAGCAAGTTAACAGATTTTGTCCTTAGCTAGGAGAGAGAGAGTGTATAAATAAAGTTGTGGTTGCACGGTGTTGGACATGTAAAACCTTTTGGATATTTTTCCCAATTCTCTCAATCTGAAATTCTCCTTTCTATTTTCTCAATTATTTCTTCAAACACACTATCAACACACAGCACCTATCCTTAAGCATTTTGTATCAATGATATGTTTTTTAGAGTATCAACAATATATTTTTTAAGATCTACTAATTAATCGAGTGGTAAGAATACTCATATTATCTCATCTCACAAGGATTCGAATTCTACCATTTTATTTTGGAAATGTAATCATTTCTCTGTTTATATAAAAAATCACAAACAATATGTTTTAAATTGTAGTTTAATTTGACTGAAAAATATGATATATAATGCATGTGCACATAAATTATAAAATATTTAGTGTTAATATTTGATGTACAGAAAGTATATTTTTTTTTCACAAATATGCCTAATCTAACTCTACAAACTAAAATCTAAATCCCTTAACTTTGAAAACTAAATTATAACTCATAAACCCTAAATTTTAACCATGAATTTTAAATTCTAAAACCTACAATCTTAACATCTAACCCTAAACTAAATTCGCTTGTAGAAAATATTTTTTTCGTCAATACATGAAATGTTTTCTCTTATATTTATAACTACATAAAATATTTTGAAATGAAATGAATAACGCGAAAATAAATATCCTAAAATAATTAAATCAATGAATAAATATGTTTATTTTATTAATGTCATGAGCATGTCACATGATACAACTCATAAGTCACATGTCATCGTATACTTTTAATGTGGTTTATTGCTAATTATTATTGGAATATATTAATAGAAAAACATCAAGAAGATCTATGTTTTTTTGTCTTTTTTAATTTTTAAGGCACCGTCTTGACTAATTTGGACTGATGATCTACTTTTAGCAAAGATTTTTTTATATACATAACGTCTCGAACTTGAGACCTACTTAAGTGATACTAAACTTCTTACCACTTGGATCAACCCGTCGGTAAAAGATTTATGTCTTTAGATAACCATGAAACAGTTGAAATATTTGTACAAAACAAAACTTAACTTACAATTATTTTAAGTTATTACGAAACTTTAATTATTCAAATCAAAGTTTTTTGGCTAGTTGTTTTTTTATTGAGTTAATTGCACCACATGTTCTTAAATTATGACACTCGTTTTAAATTGGTCCCTAAATTTTAAAATAGTCTAATTTTATCCTCAAACTATAAGCTTCATTCTAAATTGGTCCCCAAACTTTTGAGCATTTCAGTTTCATCCTCAAACTACAATTCTCATTCTAAATTGATCATCAAACTTTTTGAATGTTCTAATTTCATTCTCAAATTATCGTTTATATCACATCATATTATTACATAATACACATAAGTGTTTCATGACAATTAACGATTTTTGTAACGGTTTTATCAACAAAAGATATGATTAACATATATTGATAATTTGGGGATGAAATTAGAACGTTCAAAAAGTTTGAGGACCAATTTAGAACGAGAATCAAAGTTTAAGGATGAAACTGGAATACTCAAAAGTTTGGGGACCAATTTAGAATGAAGGTCATAGTTTGAGGATGAAATTGGAAGGCTTTAAAGTTTAAAGAACAATTTAAAATGAGTGTCATAGTTTGGGTACATGTGGTGCAATTAACTTTTTTTATTTATTTTAAAAGCCCTTTTGAACTTTTCTTTTACTGTATTTTAAACCTGAATTTTATTTGGTCCGATTTAAAAAGTTTACAATACATCTCCTTTGATAAAGAATTATTTTAAGAGAAAAAATAAGGGTTCGCGATGCGGATAGTTGATAGCGGATTATGTTAGTTGATAGTTAATTGCATTAGCTAATTTGATCAATTGATTGTATAAAAATATTTAGTAAAATTAACTGATAGCTAGTAGCTCTTTGATTATTTAAACAAGCAAAATGACATATAAGGACATGATTATATTTAATATTTGTTTGAATAGTTTATTAGTTATTAGTATTTTGTATATTAATTAGATTATGAAAAAAAAATATTTTTTAATATAACATTACTAAGCATATTTGAAAGATCTATATATTAATTTTTTATTTATATAATTATTTTTAATACAATTTAATTATTTATTAAATCTAAATACAAATATAAATGTGTGAGAATAAAAAAATATCAGTTTACAAATGTCACGCGATGATGAAAAAATAAAATAGAAAATGTTAAATTTAGGTTATTTGGATATTTTTGATATTTGTTAAGGGTAAAAAGGTTTTTATAACTCTTATGTCAAAACCTCTAATTTTAAAAAAGCTCATATTAACAGGTTTTTTTTTAAATTAGAGGTTTCACCCCAATTCGCTATTCGTATCCGCTATTCACCAAACATCTAGATTAGCGAATTTGACCGGTAAAACTTCTAAAATTTCCACATAAAATTTGTGTTCATTATATTTAGGGATGACAAAAAAATTCAAATTCAACGAGTTTGATCCGATCCCATTGAACGTGCTACTTCGGTAAATATAGTAAACATCCCTTATGAACGTAGGGGTGTTCATGGTAGGTTAACCGTACCGTTTAGCTTAAACGGTAGGTTAACCATTATAACGGTAGGTTAACCGTTATAACGGTTATTAAATTTTGTTAACAATAACCTATAAGACACGGTTATAACCGCTAATTTAAATTTTGCACCGTACCGTTATAACCGCTAACAATTAACCAATAAGACACAGTTAATCGACGGTTCAGTAATAGGTTAACCAATAACCTATTAGATTGTTTTTCACATGTTCTTCTTTTGAGAATAATAAAACTATCTCTCCGATAAATATTATATAAAAATATTCAAAAAAAACTTAAATAGTGAGATTCTAAATACTAACTTCATACATAATTTAAAAAAGTACCTACATACTACAAAGTTCCAACACAACACAAAATACAAAAACTTCGTATTTAATTTAAAGTTTCAAGTTTCAACAGTGTTCAACACATAGCAATACATCATCAAAGTTTAGGACATAGAAATACACTATCAAAGTTCTAAAGACAAATGTTTAACTAACATAAAAAATAAAGTAAATGAAACTTCAATGAGTTAGTACCACAAGCTACAAAAATTTACTCTATGATCAAATCACTCAAGACCTTCATCGATTTATATATATATATATATAAATAATTTTAAAATGGTTAACGTTTAGGTTAACCATTTGTCAAAATTCGTAATCGTAACCGTAACCATTAACTATCATTTTTAGCGGTTAGGTTAACCGAAATTATTTAATCTTAACGGCCTGGTTAATTAACCTATAAAATATAACGATTATATAGGTTAACGGTTACAATTAACGATTATGATTAATTATGCACACTCCTAATTGAATGTTCTTTCAGTAAAGCGCTTCCTTCAGAGGCTCAAATGGATGATACTTCTGTAAATAATTATGAAGGGTGTTATTTACTTAAATAATTATTTAATGGATAATATTAGGGTAATAATGCCGAGAAGTATCATTATTTTAACCCGAATATAAAAAGAAAAAAACTTTGATACACAGGTCGTGTAAACTTTAGTTTACACGTGCCTTTTAGATTTACGGGTTAGTGTTTTAGTTTAGGGTTTAAGATTTAGGGTTTTAAGTTGTAGAATTTAGAATTTAAGGTTAGTGTTTAGAATTTAGTGTATAGGGTTTAAGGTTTCATTTTTAGGGTTAGGGTTAGAAATTTAGGATTTGAATTTTTATAGTGTAAATACACATACTTGTATAAAATTAATTTGACACAACATGTGTATCAAAATTTTATCCATATAATAATAACAAAATTAAATACAAAACGATAATAAACAAAACTAAGTACAAAATTTCATGCGAAGAGGGTGAGAGAGGGAGAGAGAGATGGAAGTTGTTTTTGTCAAAAACAGCGTTGTTATTTTTGACCATCTAAACATATTATCAACAAGATTTTTGAAGGTTGACTAATTGATAAACATTCTTTAATTGGATTTTTATTAAGAAAAGATGTATTGCTTAAAATAAGGTAAAATGACTTAAAACGTGTAAAGAAATCGAGATAATCATGGAGAATTTAATCACCCCGCACACGTTTCATTTGGAAATTATTTAATTAGATTGGTCCAAATGGTCTAAGTGGCAAGTAGCTTGATATCGCTTAAGTAAGTCTCAAGTTCGAGACATTGTGTATACAGAAAATCTCCGCCGGAAGACTCACCCACCAAACCAAGTGTACGACACGGGTCGGTCCAGATAAGTCAAGGCAAAGCCTTAAGAACCGGGAGGGCAACCAAAAAATAAAGTAAGTTGAATTGGCAGAATAGTTCTCATATTTATGAGTGTATACTGTTCAGTTCGATTTGATAAATCATTTTTATAATCTATCGATTTTTTATTCGGCTAATCTTGATTTTCAGTTTACTCATATTAATTTTGGATTTTTGAGATCTTGTACTTTATTTCGATAATAATAATTTTATTTTATAATTTTTATTTTTCATTTAACCACTAGTTTTTGACTCACTGATCGACTAATCATGATCAGGTTTTGCAGAGACTCAGTATGAGGGCGACATCTCAACCTAATTTTCTCTATTCACAACGTCAGGATTCGAACCACATACCTTACTAAAATTTTAACGTTTTTTTCATAAACATTTCTTTAAAAAAATTCTTAAGTAAATAAAAAATAATTAATATATTATATTTTTAAGTTATCTCACTATCTTAAATATAAAATACTTATTTTTACATTATAAAATAACTAAAATTAATTATAAATTAAGTATAAATGAATATAAAAATAAATAAATAAAGATTATTTTATTTGATAGTTGACACCCTGAAATTATGGAGTTCATAAATTATCAATGAATTATATAATATTTTTAGGAAGTGAATTATATAATACTATGTAGATTCAAAATGGGAATGGAAGTGGGTGTGATTGATTGAGGACCGAGGTTTTAACGGGTCAATGGAAGACTAATTTTGTTTTGGTGGCGCTCGCTGGCTTGTTTTTAGAAAGGTTCAACCGAGGATTAAATGGAAAAGGCTGGAAAGGGGTATTTTTTTTTATCTGAGTTCATACCAAATAATTAATTTAGTTTATCTGTGAAAGCATATCAAATTAGGTCATCGAATTTGTGAATTGCATCAAATTTAACTCTTTGACTAATATTGATCGTTAATATGCTGATGTGTCCGTTAACGGTGCTGACGTGATAATCTACGTGTGAATAATGAAGTGGCAAAGGGGTAATATTTATTTTTTTAGACAATTCGAGGATAAAATTTATTTTTAGAGAGTTCGAGGATATAATTAAGCTTTTATGAATTTTTTTAAAAAATAAAAAAAATACTATTAAAATTTATAAAAACATCAAGTGAAAATTAAAATATTTTAAAAAATCAAAAACATATAAAATGATAAATTATAAAGTATTGAAATACTTCTTAAAACGAAAGTATTAAAAAATTTAAATTTAAAAATATTTATAAGGTGTTGAAATTATAAAATAAATAAATTCATTAAATCACATTAAAAATGATATTAAAAAATTAAATATTTAAAATTATTTATATAGCTGTATTTTAAATTTTACAGGGCTTGCAATTATGTAGCAGTGAGGGTAATGATGAAGACGAGAAATTAACTAAGAAAAATATTTATCGAACACAAACATTATGACAAATCATAGCACAAATAGAACCTCTCGAACAACTATAAGCACGTGGATTAAAATCTGTTATAAGCATTGCCGATGTGCAAAACTATTGCATCATAGTAACAATTGTTACAAACATCAATGAATTCAACAAAATAAGACCTCGGAGCATTTAAAAACTATACAACAAGTATCTAAGTTGCCACTTCATTGAAGGAAGCATATGATATACACTCGGCAAATACTTTTCTTAGCTAATTTGTTAGTTTCATCTTTGTCCTATAAAATTTAAAACACAACAATATAAATATTTTTAAAATTGTTTAATATCTCTTTTTTATTTTTTTATTATTTATAATGTCAAGTACTTTTTAATATGATTTTTAATTTTTTAATGTTTTATAAATATTTTCAAATTTTATTTTTTAATAATTTATCATTTTATAGTTTCTGATATTTTAAATTTTTAATTATTTTTTAAACTATTTAATAATATTTTTATTTACAATATTTATTTTTTAAAAATTTAATAATAATTTATTTTATATTTTCTATATTTTAAAATTTTTAATTTCTTAATTTTATTTAAGTATTGCTAAATAAAAATAATTCAACTCTCAAACTTCTTAAAAATTAATTTTACCCTTGAACTCCCTAAAAATCAATTTTGCCCTCGAACTCCCTAAAAAATAAATGTTGCCCCTTTTCCCCGTCAACATTCTCACGTGGGTTGTCACGTCAGCATTGTTAATAACCACATCAACATATTTACGGTTGATGTTAGTCAAAGGACTAAATTGATAAAAACCTAATTGAGTGCGTTTTCGTGGAGAGGATAAATTAATTATTTGGTACGAATTTAGGGACAAAAATACCCTGTAAGCCAAAAAAATCTTGGTATATTCTTCTTAAAGTTTCAGGACTAATATGGACCTAATGGAACAAGTTGCTAAGTTCAATGACTCATGCATACCAAAAAAAAGTTTAAAGATCAAGTTAAAAAATAAATTTAAGGAGTACATATGCATTACAGTTAAAAAGTTCAAGGGATAATCTAAATAAGAAATTTCTTCAGATACAAGAGTGATAATGTAGTGTAACTTCAGGGGTCAAAATACTATTTAACTCAAATATTAATAAAATATATTAGGCATATTTTAAATTTAAAGCAAAACACTTATTTAATATGCACTTTAATTGACCAAGAAAAAATAAGTTTAATTTTTTTTGACAAATTTTAATTCTAATCATAATCATACCTAGAGAGGAGGAGAAATAAAGACTCTAGGAGGAAAAAAAGGGGTACTCTTAGTAAGTCTAGAACCATGACCTAAGGGAATATGAGAGAACAAAGATGATCCGCTTGACCAACTGGCCAAATATGCTTGCTCAAGTTTGAATTTTTTTAAATTGTCTAGTATAATTATAAAATAATATCCCTTCATTAATCATATTCCTTTAATAACGACATACTGTACAAACCCGAATCAAATAAAAATAACAACATTTAATTTAAAAAAATATAAATCTATTGTATTATGTTATTTCTTTTTGTTGTTGTCCATGTCAACATAAACCCCACAAAATTTTATTACAAGTATCAAAATCTTAACCACTAATCTTCAGTTTTGAATTACGATTCACAAATATTGGAAGCCTTTTGGGCCTCATCATCACAATGTCAGAGAATCCATATTCCAATGGGCGAGCTCCAGAAATATATAACAAAATGTGAATATTAAGTTACTCATATCTTCCATTTCAATTGAATATTGTTTGAATAAAATAAACCAGTCGAATAAAACATTAATTTTAATTTTAATTTTAATTTTTTTATCATGGTTGTCATTTCCAAAATAAAATAAAATTCCCATACTTTTACCCAATTTCTTTTAAAAAATTATCTCTCGTAGGTCCAATTATATAGTAAGTAGAGTAAACTACTAAAATGGTCACTTATGTTTTCGCTGAATACAGTTTTGGTCGTCGATTTTTAAAATCGATCAATAAGATTACTTACGTTTTCGATCTATAAACTTTTGGTCACTAAGACGTTTGTTGCCATTAAACTTTAACAGAGGATCATCTGGCACAATAAAAAGAATGATAAATTACCTAGAGAGTCCCTAAATTATTACTTTACTCATATTTTGACCACCAAAATAAAATCAATTTGTATAATTACAAATTTTATCCTTCATATTTTTAATTTTTTATTTCTTCGCCCCTCCGCCATCTTCCGTATTCTTCTTCATCTAACTCAATCTCTAATTTTTTACTATATTAATCCCCAATTTACACCATATATATTTTTTTATGAAGATGTGTTGTTTCTCCAAACGCAGTGGTGTCAGTTAGATCACACAATAAAGATTTTAACGAGCAGAAATATGGTGCATGTAACAGTTCTGAATCAGCTTTAGGAAAAGGGAAGCCCTTGTCTTCTTCTAGTTCTTTCACTCAGAAATCTTCTCATATGGAATCAGAAATTTCAATTCAGAACGCTGAAAGATGTAGTGCATTGGAGGGAAATGTTGGTGCTGATAAAGCAACATTGCTGAAGCTCCCAATAGTCACAAGGTAAAGTTCATTCCTTTTAGCTCAAAAGTAAGATCTTTCTTTGACCGACACTATTGTAGCTTTAGCTTCTCTGCTTTCTGCTATCAAGATACTATATATATATATATATATATATATATATATATATATATATATATATATATATATATATATATATATATACACACACTGGCCAATAAGTAACAGTATTTCTGAACTAAGCAGGAATTGGGTTCCAGAAATGATGTGGTTTCTTTGATTTAGAATTGAATGTTCATACTTTTTTTGGGTTGTTTATGAGCTTATATTTTCTTTCTAAAAGAATTTGCTTTTCTAGTTGATTTTATTAATGAGCTATAAAATGTGATATTCATGCAGTAGTGAACTTCCTTCCACCTCACACAAAAAAGAAAAAAAAAAGAGTGACATACTTTTCTTGGCCAACAGTAACATAATCCAATTATTTTGATTTGATTTGTTTTCTTGCAATTGACAGATCACATGTGATAGTGGGGAAATCGAAATCTTGGACAGTGAAAGCTGGGGGGATAATAAGTGACTGTTCCTTGATGGAGCTGGGGACTATATTAATACGGTAGAAAATTAGGGATTAGGTAAGAAAAATATAAAAGATGGTAGAGGAGAAAATATAAAAAAATTATAAATATAGAGGATTAATATGTAATTATACAAATTATTTTTATTTAGGTGGTTAAAATATGAGTAAAGTAATAGTTTAGAAACTATCTAGGTTATTTATCTTTTTTTATTGTGTCAGATCAACCTCACGTTAAAGTTTTAACAACAACAAACGTCTAAGTGACTAAAAGTTTACGGATCGAAAACGTAAATAACTTTATCGGTCAAATTTAAAAATAGGTGACCAAAACTGTACTCCACGAAAACATAAGTGACAATTGCAATAGTTTACCTTATAAGTAAGGAAAATTGAGTTTGGAGTTAATGGAACATGCCTGCTTTAATTAGGATAATAGCTGTTTGTAATTAGGGTTAATCCCTTTTTTCTTTCCATTCTCCAAGGCGCCGCTCTCTTCTTCTACCTTCAGTATTCCATTTTTAAAACAGAGAAGAAAATGAGCGTAAAAATATAAAGACAGAGAAGTTAGGGTTTACTTGGGTAATGAGGTTTTTTATTCCTCAAGGTGCAAGAAGCGCAATGCCTGGCGCCTATGCCTAGAGCGCGCGCCACCCTGCGCCTGCCTATGCTTCCGGTATGGCGCTGCGCTTATACATGATTAGCCGATTAGGCGATTTCTCCGACGCCTCCTGACGCCTGCGTCTTAGGCGCGCGCTTTTTAAAACAAAGGTACAATAACTTCTAGTTCTAGACATGTTTGTTTTTATTCCACCATTAATACATCAAATAATTATTTTTAATTATATAATGAGTAAAGTATAAAACTGTTACAAAACTAAGCAAAAATATCTTTTTGGACACTTAAGTTTTGAAGATTATAAAATAGTTATTAAACTGATCAAACTATTATAAAATGGTCCTTAAACTTATTAAAATTTATCACTATTTTATAATATGTAGTGACCATTTGGCAATAATGTGATAAATTTAATGACCATTTTGTAATTTCTGAAGCTTCAGTGGCAAAAAATTTATTTTTGTTTAGTTTAGTGATCATTTATGTACTTTACCCTTATTTAATTAGTAACACAAACATATTTCTCTGTCAGAATGTTCTGTTTCAGCTGCTTCTTCAAAGTTTTTGCTGTCATTTGTAACTCTCTGTAAAGTCGGCGCAGATTAAAGGCATGGACTGCAATTCATCACTTTTGCAGCCGCGTCGATCGTGATGTTTTATCACGCAGACAATAATGGATTTATTGCGGTCATTGTAGACCGTTATTTTCTACGATAACAGCTTCGGACGGTGTAATTATCACTATATGATGGCCGTTATTGCGGTAGCGGGCCGCTATTTGAATCCCTGCTTATGAGAACCAAAAATGGCCATTGCCTTGTTCAATTTAGAAGGAAATAAAACAGTGAACTAGCTTCGGAAAGTTGGTGTTTTCTAACCAAATCACAGCAAAATATTAGCAATCAAACAAGAAAGTGCTTAATAAATTGGTAAGAAATGGTTAGTTCCTTGGATAATAAAAGTTTAGAGAAGTACAGATGGACTCAGCTGGCTCCATTGTAGCAAAGAATTGACTGCTACCGTCTTGATAAAATTCGATAGTTCGGATACAAAGTGTTGTTCAATACGGATCCGAGATCGAAAGTAATTCTCAGGTGTGTTGATTTGCAATGTGCAGACGTTGTTGCCACTTGCTGAGATCCATGTAGTCTACAAGGTGTCGGTCGTCAGGGAAGAGTAGTCTCAGTATAGCATGTATTTGAGGATGGAGCGGATGCGATACATCGCCTGAAACGAACACAGTTGTCCTACCATCGACCTCGATCATACTGCACCCTGGTGCTTTCTTGAGCCCTCTGTCACCGATCATCCGACGGATCCTATAACCCTCTTCACTTTTCTGTGCACTAAAGTAAATGTTAGATAGCTGCACAAGAGCTGCATCTTCTTCATCCTCATCACAATCTTCCACCTCTAGAAGCTCTTTAACAGCGTGCTCAGCTAGTTCGACATTGTTATGAATCCGACAACTATTCAATAAAGCGCCCCAGACCGAAGCAAGAGGTTTCATCGGCATTCGCTTTATGAGCTTAAGCGCTTCATCAAATTCACCTACCCTGCAAAGCAAGTCCACCACACAACTATAATGTTCATGTTTGGGCACAATCCTATACCTATCTTCCATGTTATTCAACAAAAATAAACCTTCCTCAACGAAGCCTGCATGCCGGCAAGCTGTCAAAACACCAAGAAGGACAACTCCATCGGGGTTAATACGACGGGTTTGCATCGTTTCGAAACAATGAATGGCTTCCCTTGCATTACCATGAACTGCAAAAGCTCCAATCATGGCTGCCCATGAAAATACATTTCTTTTAGTCATCCCTTGGAAAACTTCCACGGCCAAGTCTAAACATCCACACTTTGCATACATATCAACAAGAGCTGTTCCGAGAAACACATCGAATTCGAAATGATTCTTATTTTTCTTCAAATACTCGTGAATCCATTTCCCTTCCCAAAGATTCCCACTTTGTGCACAAGCTGTCAAAGCAGTAGTCAAACAGAACTCGTCCGGCTCCAAACCGGAAACCAACATTTCGTTAAACACACCCAAAGCTTGAGTCCCCAAACCGCACTGGATCAACCCACTCATAACCACATTCCACTTCACAACATCAACGACAGCAATTTCGTCGAACACTTTCCTGGCATCACTCCACAGCCTGGCTTCAACGTAAAGCCTAATAACCCCGGTTTGAACATAAGAATCCGATGAAAACACTCCGTTTTTGAATACCCAGTTTAGGATTTGCTTCCCCGAAAGCAAAGAACAAGTTTTGGCACAAGAAACAAGGATTAAACTAAAGGTTTGGCAATCGGGTCTTATGGTTTCGTCCTTCAAAAGAAGATTGAAGTAATGGAAGGAAGTTTGGGGGTGTGGGGTTTTAGAGTGAGCTTTGATGAGGGCATTGTAGATATATAAGTTGGGTTTTTGGAGCTGGTTGAAGATGAGGGAAGAATAGTGGAGGGCGAGGCTAGTGGAAAGAGAGGTGAGGGAGGTGATTAGTTTGCTGATGAGATAGGGGTTTTGGTGATGGCCTTGGGTGATTAAAAGGGCGTGGATTGGCTTGATTTGAGCTGCTTTGGTGCGGCGTTGTAGGAGGGTTAAGCAACGGGTCCAGGCTCCGGTGGTGGCGCCGGAGTGGCGATGGCTCATGGTTGGGGTGTCGACTTTGAACTAAAGAGCAAAGGGTCTATTAGAAACAAACTATTTTTATGTACAGTTTTTGGGTTTTGATAAATATATGGGTAAATTATACCACAAGCCACTTAATTATATGTTTAGTAACAAATATGTTTTTTTTAAAAGTAATAGTTAAGTCACTCAATTATAGGTTTAGGAACAAACATGTCACTTTTCTTCTAAAAGTAATGTCGCGACCATTTTTGGAATCGAGATGTGTGAAAAATAGTCTGACGATCGATCTTTTAGAAAATTAGGGCTTTCTGGCAATTTTTAATTAAGTCTTGAAAATTTAGGTTTTTTCGTATTAAATTTGATTTTTCCTTATTTATCCTTTTAGAAAAACGTTTGGAGTCACCATCGATCACTTCGAGGTAGATCAGACACCAGAAAAATAAACCAGGGATTCTATCTTAAAAATTGGGTTCAGGAGTCGGTTACGTGTAGGGAAGGATTAGCACCCCTACGAACGCTCGTTATCGGTACCTTTAATTTTACGTGGCATTTTGGCATTTTGAATAATAATTTGAATTTAATTTATTCCGTAATTATTAACTGAATTTAAATTCTGAATGCAGATATTCTTTTATAAGGAAATTCATTTTATTCGAATACAAGATTAAAAGCACCCCGTTAGGTGGCACCCCTATTCGTACTTAAAAATGAATTTCCAACATAAAAGGTTTTTAATGAATGATATTTTATCGTCTTGTCAATTTTAAGTTCTATTCCTAAAAAGGCTCTAATTAATTAATTATTGAAAACTACGAATATTAATTAATTTAATGATTTTTATGTGAAAATGCCAATTACTTTAACACTTTCCATATATGTAAAGCCCTTAAATTAATCATATTCCTAATTAATTAATTAATTAATTAATTCTTCTAATTAATTAAAGTTCTAGTCCTAATTAAGGCTCTAACAATTTATTATTAAATTATAAGTGAAAATGTATATCGAATATACATCATTATGACCAAGGCTGAGATAACACCCCTATTGTAAACAATAGAACACCATCCATATTTGAACCTCAAAGATTCTATTCGATACACATTTAATTAACTACAATATGTTCTTATTTAATGTCAATTAAAGAACTAAATTAATATTCAATTATAAGTGATTTATATATTAAATATATTCATTAGAATCCATGTTGAGATAACACTCCGTTGTAAACAATAGAACACCATCCAAATTAGGATTTTAAATCATATATTTAATACATTTAATTACTACAATTATCTATCATATTTTAATTATTGAAATCCTAATTAGAGAAACCTAACTAAGGCTCTAGTAATTAATTAAACTAAGTGTATTTATTATCTAACAAAATATACTATATGCTAATTTTAAAACATGCAATCATACATATAAATTAACTTGCATTAAAGAAAAACAATTGAATAAATAATAAAACAAATTGAATATTAAAACTGACTTTTATTAACATGAGGACTAAATTGAAACATATACAAAGTCATATGCTCAATTACAAAACCAGGGTGACCAAAATGAAAAAGTTACAAGTCTGGAGATCCAGTTACAAAGTATGGGGACTCAATTGCATGAATTATAAAGCTAGGGGTTCAATTATAAGGGAAATGAGGACTAAAATGGGAGTATTACAAAACTCACAACCCAAAACAAAGAGATCTGAATTCTTGGGCGCAGATCCTCTAGACCCGACCCGACTGATCCTCGCGGGTCTCCCAAATCCGGTACCAAAACGGTGCCGTTTGAGAAGGGCTATAAAAGCCCCTAAATCGAGCTAACTCGGTCATTCAAGCCCGTTCCTCTCTCTCTCCTCTCACTCACACTCTCTCAAAACCTCTGCCATAAAGACCCGAATGCCCAGGAAACAACCCCAAATTAGATCAAATAACCCCCTTTCACTTGAGTTCATCACGTGTTCTTCATTTTTATGAAGAACACGATGAACGTCGCCTTCAACCTCCACCTCAACCACCATTCAATCTTTCGCCGCCAATCACCGGTCACCCTTGAGTGTTTACCGACCACCGTCCCAATTCTGACCACCAACGCTTCTTCGGCCGACCACCGTAAGGAGATTTCCCCTTTTAAGCCTAAACCCTAAATCTAACCCGTTTTATTAGAAACACCCAAACTTCCCTGAATCTAAACTTAAATCTACCCAACCCGAGCCCTCTTCAACTCTGGCCGAACCCTAAAAACACTCCGGCCACCATGAAGCTTGCTTCGACCTCATTTTTATTTATCCTTTTATTACTGTTTTTGTCTAAACTAATATGATTTTATCGTTTTTTTGTAGGAAAGAAAAAAATGGTGAAGTATACCTCTGTGACGGTGGCTTTGGTGACGCTTCGGCTACTGGCGACGTCTCAACTTCTGGCTCAATCTCCGACGACCCTCCTGTTTCTGGCCTCTCAATTCCTGGCGACCAGTGGCTTTCCCGATAACTGTTCGAATTCCCAGGGGTAATATTCTCTCTCTCTTAATTATTATTATTATTTAATAGTTTATTTATGACTAATAATTGCCCAACTGACACTATCTCTCTTGTATTTATAGGGCCTGATAAAGAATATGTCATCAGGGTGCTAGCTGGTGATGTAAACAAAACCATGATCCAAGTGAACCTGTTTAGAATTTGGGCATGACATGTGTCCTTTCTAATTAAAATTTGGGCATGAAAGATATAATTAGTTGGGTTTTGTGTTTGTTTAGCTGGCAATGGGTTGTAAATGAACTATAATTAGGCTAGTTTGGGCGGGAAAGGTTAAAATCTGGTGTAAAGGATTTTGGGCTTTCGGTTTGGGCTTTGTAACTGGACATTTATGTGTAAATGGACATTTTTAACATTTGGACTAATTTTGGTTATTTATTTATTTATTATTTTTATTATATTTATATATTGGCCCGGTCAAAATTCGGGTATAACAGCTGCCCCTCTTTGCTCATTGTTGTGGAACAGGGATAGAGCAAAGACTGAAAATACACGAATTTTGTTCAGACCTCTTGGTCATCCTCTGAAAGGCAGGTCTTTCATTATGATCAATGCTAAAGTTTGAAGTTGTTCTTCTTATTATGAAATTCTTCAAACTTCTGCCAAACTCTGGAATCTGAAGCTGTTCTTCTTATTATGAAATTCTTCATCTTCCAAGGCTCGAAATTACTCCTGACATTCTTCATCTCTTGAGGTCTGAAGCTGTTCTTCTTATTATGAAATTCTTCATCCCTATGTTGAACTATGGAATCTGAATCTGTTCTTCTTATTATGAAATTTTTCATCTTCCAAGGTCTGAAATTACTCATGTTATTCTTCATCTCTTGAGGTCTGAAGTTGTTATTGACATTCTTCATCTTTCGAGGTTTGAAGCTATTCTTCTTATTATGAATTTCTCCCTCCCTCTGTCAAGCAATCCACATTTTTACAAGGGCATCGAACCAACGAGTTCTTCTTATTAGGAACTCTAGATTATTCACTGGGTAAATTCTTCACATTGCAAACTCCGTCTTTGTTAAGCAAACTTTTCACATTAGGTGCTCTTCATTCTTTGCTGTGTGAACTCTTCTCACTAGGAACTCTATCTTTGCCAAATAAACTTTTCCAATTAGGAGCATTTTATTCTTTGCTAGGAGTGTTGATTCATCTCCCTTTCTAGGGAAAACTGAATTTGCAACAAGAAAATATCATTGATTAATAAGAATTCAACCTGAAGTAATATGAAGTATCTCCAATTCTCTTGAAGCACTGAGATCTTTGGTGTCATTGCTTATTCTGCCTAAGATATCTCGATCTTTCAGTCTAAAGCGCGCATAAAATCCCTTGTTTTCTCTTCCTCTGTTGATCAACCTTCTTCTATGCCTGCAAAAGTCAAATTTATCATTAATCTTCCAATATTGATTGTAAAAATGTATAATTTAGGTATATCATTAAGAAACTTCAAGTGCATTAATAAAAGACGCTGAAACCACAAATCTTCCTCTTTTGAGCCTGAAGTTGGTCTATCTTGCTTTCCGATCCGGCAACTTGAATCATTTCTGCCTTCTTTTCTCTCTTCCTCATTCTTTTTTTTTCTTTTTCTCTTCCTTCTTTTTTTTCTCTTTTCCTTCTTTTTTTTTTCTTTTTTCTTCTTATTTTTTTTATTCTTTCTTTTTTTCTCATTTTTCTTTTTTTCTTTTTCTTTTTTTATCTTTTTATCTTTTTTTATTTTTCTTTTCTCTCTTTTTTTGAAACCGAGGGCCCAAAGGATTAATATTTTTGTTGATATCATGCCCCACCATCTTACTGTAATAACATTCGAAAAGTTCTCATCATTTCCGAAGGTATCGGCCCGAAAGACTTAATATCATGCCCGAAAGACTTACTGACAACCTGAATGATTTAAGATTGTAATGCACTTCCTTTCCTGTGTAAACAATCACATCACTCCCGAAGGTAATGGCCCGAAGGACTTAACATCATACCCGAAGGACTTACTGATGACCCAAAGGATTTAGAATTGCATTGTAATTTCTTTCCTGTGCAAACAATTACATCACTCCCGAAGATGATGACCCGAAAGATTTAACATCATGCCCGAAGGACTTACTGATGACCTGAAGGATTTAGAATTGTAATGCACTTTCTTTCCTGTGTACACAATTACATCACTCCCGAAGGACTTACTGATGACTCGAATGATTTAACATCATGCTTGAAGAACTTACTGATGACCCGAAGGATTTAGAATTGCGTTGCACTTCCTTTCTTGTGCAAACAATTACATCACTCCCGAAGGTGATGGCCCGAAGGACTTAACATCATACCCGAATGACTTACTGATGACTCGAAGGATTTAACATCATGCCTGAAGGATTTACTGATGACCCGAAGGATTTAGAATTGCATTGCACTTCCTTTCCTGTTCAAACAATTACATCACTCCCGAAGGTGATGGCCCGAAGGTCTTAACATCATGCCCGAAGAACTTACTGATGAACCGAAGGATTTACCATCATGCTCGAAGGACTTACTGATAACCCGAAGGATTTAGGATTGTAATGCAGTTCCTTTCCTGTGCACACAATTAGAAAATCTGTACTAAAATCCGCCTCTGCAAACGGATTGAAATCTTTGCTAAAATTCGCCTCTGTAAACGGATTAGAATCTTTGCTGAAATCTGCCTCTACAAACGGATTAAAATCTTTGCTAAAATCTACCCCTTTAAACGAATTGAAATCTTTTGAGACCCGCCTCTTCAAACGGATTAAAATCTTTGTTGAGATCTACTTCTTTAAGCGGGTTGAAATCTTGCTGAGATCCACATCTACAAATAGATCAATATCTTTTCTTCAAAAATGTGATTGAAATTTTTTGGCTAGTCTTTGCTGGTTATACTTCTCCAATCTGAAGTTGTAAATTGAAATCTTTGTCTATTCTTTGCTGATTCTTGTAAATTCCTACAAAATATACAGAAATGCTTTTGAATGCATGCATTAGTATGCTTCTATCTTGTAGATGCCTAACTATATATAATGTATGTATTGTGACAACTGAGGGCCACTCAGATGAGCTCTAATCTTCTTTGCCTCTCCATTGAGCTTTTTGCTTCAGTTTCAACAATAAGATTGTTTTTCTTGAATCTTTCTTTGATTGATCTTCTTTTTTGACTTGATCTTCTTGAGATTTATCTTGAAATCTTATTGTCTTCATGCTCCAACAATAGTTTCCCTAGAATCTTTGTTGTTGAACTTATTTTCTTTCTGAGCTCACTTTGACCCTTTTTAGTGATTGAATTCTTGCAGGCTCTGCACCCTCTCTTGTCTATTCTGATTTGAACTCTTATGCACCATGATACCTCACTAATCTCTTTGTTTCTTACCTTATTTCATAGAATTTCCCCTCTTCCATCATTTGGGCGAGTAATTGCCTTAAGTCCCTGACCTTTTCAGATCCCTGGACTTTCCTCAAGTCCCCAAACTTTCATTCTTGCCATCATTGTCACTATGTCCCCTGATGGATGATTCCTCTTTCTGACCAGAATACAGTCAAACGAGTAAGAGTCTTGATAAGTGTTCAAAAGTACTATTTTTATTACCCTTTTTACTCATATTATTGTTAGACTTAAGCTCATATTAGTTGCATAATTAGTCATTCATGCATTAATCCATGTTTCCTTCCATCGTTAAGCTTGATTACATAACTTGGTAGTTTTTGTGGGAAAAGATGCTGCTTTGGTGTATTTTGTGTGTATGTGCAGGATCATTTGCCAAAGGAGATGCCGAGCTAGTTGCCAGGGCAATGCATGAAGGAGACGCCGAGCTAGTTGCCAGGGCAATGCATGAAGGAGACGCCGAGCCAGTTGCCATGGCAATTGTCGACAAGAGCAAAGGTGATATGGTAGTCGAAATTGATGACTATACAAGCCCAAGATGACGTAGAGCAAAGCCCAAACCCAAATGAATTTGATTTCCATGCAGAGATTAAAGAAGAATTAAATTCCAAGAAGATAGGAGAAGTTCTAGTAGGAATACAATTATAATAAAGAATTATATTCTTTAAAGATAATTTAATTCCAACTTAAACTCCTCCTCAAAGAGGGACTTTGGCCTAGCCCTATAAATAAGAAGGAGATTTCGACAATTCCAGAGAGAGGAAGAGGAGAGGATTTTCGACAACTCCAAAGGGCAAGAAGGAAGAGATTTCGACAAGATAGCAAGGAGAGAGAGAGTTCGATTTCTTCTTCTTCTTTGCTTCCATTAGATTCATGGTTTGGGGATTATTCTTTGTATATCTTTTGAACCCAACCATGAACTAACTTGATTGGTTGGGGTTATTGTGTTTTTGTTGTTGTGAAAAACAATTGGATTTTGTTTAGGTAATAAGAGTTTGCACTTTCAATTCAAGGTTTACTCATTCTTGGTTCTTATTCTTGTTTGCGACTGAATTGGGAGAGGATCTCGTAACTTCATCTATTTATCTAATATCGGGAGAGTTAGATTCAAGAAACGAATGAGTATGGTCTTTATTCAATCTATTGATGGTGAAGATTAATCCAGCTTAGGAATAAGTTAAGGATTTCAATGGCTAAGAGGAGCACAAGATTGGTTGTTGTTCACCCTTGATTCACGCAGGGATGTATTATCAAGGCATGCACAAGTAGCTAGAGTTTCGACTTAGGGATAAGAAGAAACCATTGAAGAATGCTCTGCCGAACCTTGAAGTTGCTACCCAGACGCCCAAGTAGTTGCCCAGCTAGTCGCCCAGGCAACCATCGATTAGTTGCCAAGGCAACCCCGCTGTGCAAGTTGCCACGACAACTGAGTTGCCCTTGCACTCTTTTATCAAGACGATCCAATCGGCTATCACACCTCAACTCACAATAACCTGGCCTATTCTCTCTTTTTTCTTTCATCTATTCTTTTAGTTTATTGCTTTTACTTTTCTCGTTAATTAAAACCTCTATTATCAATTGTGTTTTTATTTTCACAGTGCAGTAACTTAAGCAAAGTGGCCCAAACCAATCCCTGTGGAGACGATACTCGATACTCATATCACTTTATTACTTGCGACGTGTATACTTGCACATTTGCGTAGCACTTATTACACGCAACAAGTTTTTGGCGCCGTTGCCGGGGATTGGCAATTGGTGTTAGTTGTTTTTGTTATTGCATTTTTTTCTATCAGTTTTACTAACTTTTCTTTTTGTTTGTTTTATCAAAAAAAAATTTTAGGTGCGCTACAAGTTAAGGGACATCAACATGTCGGGAAATAAGAGCCGATCTATTCGAGAGATGATGTTGGAAGATATGAATCAATCCAATCAAGAGTTCCTTGCACCCTTTGATGATTACCTATACCAACCGAGAAAAGCCCAAAGAACTTATACCGTGGAAAAATCTTGTGCTATGTGTGGAGAACATCATGTGTTTGAAAATTGCCCTCACATTTTCGGTGCATATAACTACATGGAGGACTATAGAGGGAACCAGCAGCAAAATTCTTCATGGTATGGTCAAAAAGCTCAAATTTGTTTTTACCATAACAATTTTACCGTAGCAACATATATGCCATCAATTGAAGAACATTCCAATTCCTTGGAGGAAACGTTACTAGCTTCCTTGGCTAGACTTGACGGATCAATTGAAGAGATTCGAGAGCTATCAAAATCTATGGATACGAGGATAGCTCAGTGGGATGCAACCTTAGGGGATTCAGAAGATCAATTGGGGAGATCCACATATGTCATGGATAACATGCACCAAGAATTCATTCCTAGGGATACTGATGTCCCAAGGCAAGAGGATAAGGAGCAATGCAAAGAAATCTCTCTGATGTGTGAGGAACAACTAGAACCTCAAAGTCAAGAGGATGCTAATGAGAGAGACTGCCCAACACATGATGAGCTTGAACAACAAATTGCCTCGGCAATGATTGAGGAGCCTGAACAGAGCAATGCCGCGACAACACTCAGTGAAGCTGAGAACAACAATACTACATCAAATTTTGAGGAACCTGATGCCCATAAGGTTACAAGGTTGATGTTGAAGCAGGAATCTGTAGATTGCTCTCATCTACAATTGCCACGGCAATTACACGACCACATGCAAGATCAACGAGATGATAATACTTTGCCAATGGAATATGAGCAGGTAATGGTTGAACCTTTTGAATTCTTTAAAAACTCACCTCGTCCATTGCAGGTATGTCTTGAGAAACCGATGTTGGTAGATTTAAAGCCATCGAAATCTCTACTGATGGAGATTTTTGAGAGGCCAAAAGAAAACGGTGTTTGGATTCGTAAAGCTTTTCAGAAAATTGGTTATTCCCTTGACTTAAAGCAAAATTTGACAACTGATTGCCACGACAATTGGCTTGAGCAGCAATTGCCACGACAACAAAGGCTACATCCAACCATGATAGAAGTCGACAAGAATGAGGTAATTGAATGGTTGAGAATGGATATAATTTTTCCTATTAATATATTTGTGCCTTCAGGAATAGTAGCAAGGTGGAGAATATACATGGACTACAAGCGAACAAAGAAGAAAGACACCTCCACCATGGTAACGCAAAAGGGAGTAGTGGCAAGCACATTGGCCAAACTCTTTTTGGGCAATATTGTCACCCGATGGAGGGTGCGGATGGACTATAAGAAGTATCGAAAACGACCATCCTCAAGTTTTCTCATATATGCACTAACATTAGAAGATGCATGTTGGCACTCTTTTCAGACATGGTCGAAGACTTCCTTGAGATCTTCATGGATGATTTTTTCGTTTTTGGTAGTGACTTCAACAGTTGCCTCGACAATTTAGAGAATGTGTTGGCAAGATGTGAAGAAATCGATTTAGTCCTCAATTGGGAGAAGTGGCATCTTATGGTAGATGAAGGAATAGTGCTCGGCCATAAGATTTTATCCAAGAGAATTAAAGTAGAAAAAACTAAGGTGGACGTGATCGAAAGACTACCCTCACCAAGATAAAGTCTTCAATTTTGATGATTCTTGCGTCCCAAGCATTCGATACCCTAAAGGAAAAGCTTGCCTCAAAAACCCTCAATGCCGCAGCAACCCTTGATGCCTCAGCAACCATGGATACGCATGCCTCGACAACCCTCGACACCGCAGCAGCTCCTGATACGCACGCCTCGACAACCATGGACGCGTATGCCTCGACAACTCTAGACACACACAACTCGACAATCTTGGGAGCAGTCGCCACGACAGTACATGCCTCGGCAATACCCTGGTACGCGGATTTAGTTAATTTCCTTGTTTGTGGTATTTTACCTTATGGCCTTACTCACCAAGGGAAGAAGCGGTTCCGCCATGATGCTAAGCATTACTTTTGGGACGAGCCTCTTTTGTTTAAACAATGTGCAGATCAGGTTATACGCCGATGTGTCCCTGAAGAGGAGCAACAGAATGTACTCTGACAATGCCATTCTTCACCCTATAGAGGACATTCTGGAGGAACTCGTACCGCGGCCAAAGTTTTTCAATCTAGTTTGTATTGGCCAACACTGTACAAAGATGCCCAAGAGTTTTTCAAGCAATCTGATCGTTGCCAGAGGACGGGCAATATCACCTACAAACCAATGGGCAATCAAGACCGTGAATATGGATTAGGAAAGTGCCAGACAAAAGCGTTTGTTGTACCTCAACGAGATAGAAGAATTTCGTGCACTCGCCTATAACAATGCACAAATCTACAAGGAGAAAAACAAAGCAATGGCACGACAAGAAACTATTGCCATGACAATTCATGCCAGGGCAACTAGTTCTCTTAATTCTCGGCTAATACTTTTCCTGGGAAAGCTAAAATCAAGACGATCAGGACCATTCAAAGTTGTCAAACCATTCTCTCATAGTGCCGTGATAATCAAGTCCATTACCGACGAACATGAATTCGAAGTTAACGGACAGAGATTGAAGCACTACAACGGTGCCCATGTAGAACATAACAAAGAAGTTGACACCTTAGGAGATGCATGAGCATGCTCTCATTTTGATATTTTATTTTTATTTTTATTTTTTTTTATTTTTATTTTTCGAACTATTTTGTTCTATTATTTTCGGTTAATTTTTTCTCTTTATTTTTTAGGATATATTTTATTTTTCTTCATTATCTTTAGTTTTCAGGTTTTCTTTTCCACAACAAGACTCACAACCACCATGATAAGGAAATTTACTGCCGACTACTTGCCACAACAACCACAATGTAAATCAAGCGATGCCCAGGCAACAACAATGGCTTCGGCAACTACTGATGCACATGCAAGTAAACCTGCATCGACAAACATGGATCAAATCAAGGCAATGCTATTCACGCGGTACCAGCCACAAGCATTCAACCACTGACCGAAAATTGAATCAAGCAAACGGCACGAAGGAAACTCATCACTCGAGGTGACGACCTCTCTGACTAACTCATTTCATTTAATTTCTTTTAAATTTTGTTTCACTTTTACGTGCATTGAGGACAATGCTTCTCTCGAGTTTGGGGGGGTGTTGGTTTCTAGTTAGTTTCATGTTTAGTTGCATTCATCTTTAGCAATCACATATAGGTTGCATATGTTACTTGCCATGGCTTTAATTTGATTTAATTGCTTAAGACTTGTTGAATATCCAATGATGAATTTTTGCCACTGCACTTAATTGAAAGAACCTTTAATTTTAGGATTACATGAAAAGAACTTAGAATTTTACTATGATGCTGAATTTTTTTACACGGTTGTGGCTTGTTGATTGAAAGAAACTTAGTGAACTTAGGTTGCTTAAAATTAGGGTAAATTTAAAATTGAAAATTAAAAGTTAATTTCTTGCTAGAGGTGCCCAAAACTGGCTCTAGTAGTAATTTCTCTTTCTTGCTAGAGGTGCCCGAAACTGGCTCTAGTAGTTAATGCACATTAAAGAATCGCTAGAGGTGCCCGAAATTGGCTCTAGTCGACTAAAATAAAATATGAAATTGCTTACTTTGCTAGAGGTGCCCGAAATTGGCTCTAGTGAAAATAAAAATAAATGCCCCGATAATTAAATTGATAAAAGCCTATTGTTCACATAGAATCTTGAAAATCAACTTGTACACAACTACGCACATACATTGTCACGAGCATTATAGTTTTGTTCAGGGTAATTTTTGTGCTATCCGAAAAATTAAAAGGTGATCATACTTTGTGCCACGGTTCCGAGGTTTGAATTCAAGTTTGAAGCATGTCTTTGATGATTAAAGTCTCGGCAGGTAATTGTTAGTTTGCATTGCTTGAGGACAAGCAATAGTTCGAGTTTGGAGGTGTGATAAGTGTTCAAAAGTACTATTTTTATTTCCCTTTTTACTCATATTATTGTTAGACTTAAGCTTATATTAGTTGCATAATTAGTCATTCATGCATTAATCCATGTTTCCTTCCATCGTTAAGCTTGATTACATAACTTGGTAGTTTTTGTGGGAAAAGATGTTGCTTTGGTGTATTTTGTGTGTATGTGCAGGATCATTTGCCAAAGGAGATGTCAAGCTAGTTGCCAGGGCAATGCATGAAGGAGACGCCGAGCCAGTTGCCATGGCAAGTGTCGACAAGAGCAAAGGTGATATGGTAGTCGAAATTGATGACTATACAAGACCAAGATGACGTGGAGCAAAGCCCAAACCCAAAGGAATTTGATTTCCATGCAGAGATTAAAGAAGAATTAAATTCCAAGAAGATAGAAGAAGTTCTAGTAGGAATACAATTATAATAAAGAATTATATTCTTTAAAGATAATTTAATTCCAACTTAAACTCCTCCTCAAAGAAGGACTTTGGCCTAGCCCTATAAATAAGAAGGAGATTTCGACAATTCCAGAGAGAGGAAGAGGAGAGGATTTTCGACAACTCCAAAGGGCAAGAAGGAAGAGATTTCGACAAGATAGCAAGGAGGGAGAGAGTTCGATTTCTTCTTCTTCTTTGCTTCCATTAGATTCATGGTTTGGGGATTATTCTTTGTATATCTTTTGAACCCAACCATGAATTAACTTGATTGGTTGGGGTTATTGTGTTTTTGTTGTTGTGAAAAACAATTGGATTTTGTTTAGGTAATAAGAGTTTGCACTTTCAATTCAAGGTTTACTCATTCTTGGTTCTTATTCTTGTTTGCGAGTGAATTGGGAGAGGATCTCGTAACTTCATCTATTTATCTAATATCGGGAGAGTTAGATTCAAGAAACGAATGAGTATGGTCTTTATTCAATCTATTGATGGTGAAGATTAATCCGGCTTAGGAATAAGTTAAGGATTTCAACGGCTAAGAGGAGCACAAGATTGGTTGTTGTTCACCCTTGATTCACGCAGGGATGTATTATCAAGGCATGCACAAGTAGCTAGAGTTTCGACTTAGGGATAAGAAGAAACCATTGAAGAATGCTCTGCCGAACCTTGAAGTTGCTACCCAGACGCCCAAGTAGTTGCCCGGCTAGTCACCCAGGCAACCATCGATTAGTTGCCAAGGCAACCCCGCTGTGCAAGTTGCCACGACAACTGAGTTGCCCTTGCCAAGATGATCTAATCGGCTATCACACCTCAACTCACGATAACCTGACCTATTCTCTCTTTTTCTTTCATCTATTCTTTTAGTTTATTGCTTTTACTTTTCTCGTTAATTAAAACCTCTATTATCAATTGTGTTTTTATTTTCACAGTGCAGTAACTTAAGCAAAGTGGCCCAAACCAATCCCTGTGGAGACGATACTCGATACTCATATCACTTTATTACTTGCGACGTGTATACTTGCACATTTTCGTAGCACTTATTACACGCAACAAGTCTCATACTCGATCATATATTTATCAAGAAAGTCTGTCTGTTTGTACAAATGCCAGCTTGCTTATCGACATTTCAATGAAGGATACTTTTCAAGACCCGAAAAATTAAGGCATAAAAAAAGAAAACAGAATAGGATGCCCTGGATATCAAGTGCAAGGGCGACTTAGATTCAATCTTCCTATGGGTAGAATAATTTGAATGTTGTGTCAATTACTGAAGTTATGAAATTTCTTCCAAATCACTCGATTCACACCCTATGATTACCGCGTTGCTCGATCCAGTTAGAAACAACCCTTTCTCCGTTCTCATCATTCCTTTCTATTCATAAATGTGTTCAAGCTTCCCAAACTTGTTTAACCAATAGAGTGCAAAAATATCATTCTAAGAATAAAATTCTATAAGTGCATATGTGATTCTGATTATTAATAATAATTATTATTGTATTATTATAGACATGTCTTCAAAGATACATCTCTAACGCTTGGGTATTGGACATGTGAAGCATAGCTCCTTACTAGATTTGTCGACATCCCCCAGAGCTCCATCAGAGTGTTCTGAGACTTATTTATTCAAATAATTTATTATTTCTCATCTTTTCTTTTTCTTTTTCTTCTCATTTTCTACTTTCTTTTCTTTTCTTCCTTTATTTTTCTTTTAACTTTATTTTTCTTTTTTCCTCTCTTTTTCTTTTCTTTCGTTTTTTTCTTTTTCTTATTTTTTCTTTTCTTTCTTTTCTTTCTTTTTCTCTCATCTTTTCTTTTTCTCTCTTATTGTGCTTTTTAAGGTACAGAAAACTACACTTCGAACTTCAATTTCAAGCAACTCTACTTGGTTAAAATCGTCTAGTCCACTTCACTGTTTATGAATTTCAAATATTTATCATCGAACATCATCAAAGGCGTAGTGATCTGACATTTTCTTGCCTTGCCGACCAGAGTAAACTAAGAAACAAGTTTCACTTTATTGTCTTCACAACATCCAAATGATTTTTGTATCAGAATCAGTGTCACATCTTGCAATTGGCATCTAGGGGTCCACAAGGATAAGAAGAGATATACTGTAGACTCTCTGAGTGAATGCTAGCAAAAGTGGCAGAAAATATGTCTTGAAAAATATAAGAATATGCCAAAAGGAGTCTTTTGCGTGCAAGTATACACAGTCTGCAAGTAATACAGCTGGTAAGCTGAATATCTATCCCACATAGATTGACTTGGAATTCAACTGCCTTGATTGTTACTTGCCTTAAGAAAAAGTTGATTTGAAATTGGTTTTAGAAAATAATTAAAAAGTAAAGAAATGAAAGTAAAGTAAAGACGTTGGCAAGAAAGGTGTTTCAATGGAAGATGAGCGTTGGCAGGGAATGCCTGGTTTTCACACTATTCATGCCGTGCCAGCCTTTAACAACAACCTGTCTTGGCATTGTTTGTCGAGCAGATTCATAATTAGCAAAGCCTCTCTCGATGGTCATTGCCCTAAATTGATCATGTAAAAACCCCTATATCTCTATAGTGTTTGTTTTTAAATAAACCAATTTTATTAAGCTCAAATCTATACTCCTAAGGGGTAGATTTCACTCCCGAAGTAAGTTCATCTACTTGAACGACTTCTCTCGAAGCTTCTCTCCCCAGTATTCAATAACTTATTTGTTGCCACCCCAAGTTTGTTAAAATATTCAGGCACAATATGCCAATAGTGCCAGCTCTCGCTTGGCAGAGTATTTAGGAAACATTAAAGTATGTCGAATAGATAAAACTGTGCCAAGGTAGATTTATTATTAAAAACTAAAGTATGAAAATAACATAAAACCCAAACATCCCCCACCAACTATTAAATTAGTTCACGGTGAGGGATTTAACCAACAATCAATAAACGTTTTCGAGATACATCATCCTTAAAAACAAGATAAAATAACTTGAAAGAGAGAATAGGCTAGAAAGGGTCTCTCGATGCAGCCTTTCAAGATCCAGACTTCTCGGCCAAGCTGGTCGGACACCCTTTCACGGTGCAGCCAGTCGTCAATCATCGCACACCAACTCCTCACAATCCAATCTCTTTAAGTCTAGCTCGGTTGTTGTTTAAATAGGCATGCGGAGAAGGGATAGGACCATCTCTTCAAATTTTGAATTTCAACTGCCCAAAGGATAATGGATTATCTTCATATCCAAATTTAAATGAGAGCTGATCAGGCTAGGGCTGACTTCATACTGCTGACGTTGCTTTGGCGTCCAAGCTTGGCATAAATCTGCCAACAAGTCTTGGCACCATCTTATCCTCTATTTTTTTGGATATTGATCCAATTGCTATCCTTTCGGAGCCTGATCATGTCTTATTTTTTCGGGGTCCAACAGCCTCTTGGCATGGCATCAAGTTCACTTCTCTGCCAACCGGTGCTTGGCATTGTCTGTCCATCTGTGCCAACATCACTCGACATTCTCTCTGGTGCTCCTTCTTGTGTTGCTTTTTTGGGCCAAATCCTATGCCAAACCTGCAAAATTGCCAACAAAACAACCCTTCACACTGTAATATTGGCATTAAAAACAATACTTTTTGAGAGGTAACACCCCCCAAACCTAACTTATTGCTTGTCCTCAAGTAATGCAATCAAAATAAAAACAAAAACTGTGAAAATGTTACCTCGACAAAATTTTGGTTGAATGCCAACATGTGCTGGCAAGTAGAATTTTGGCTCTATTTCTGTCCTCAGTATCTCAGTGCAATAATGCCAAGCAGGTAGTAATTCAAGTGCAACAATATAACTCTAGCCTAAGTTCATGAAGAGTGCATGATGTGTAGGCAATATGCATCAAGTATCCTTTCACTCCTTTAGACAAATTTTACTACCTAAACTCAAATTCTTTTTTTTTTCATTTCATTTTTTTCTTTCTTTGCCAAGGGTTTTTGCTGGCATTCATTTAAGCTTGCTTCGTGACACTATTTAGCGTGAGAGATAAAGGGAGCAAACCACGAATCCCCATCTTAATCTAGACATCACTAGGCTTTCTCTTTAACTCATACCCTAAGGTTTTGGACTTAAGAACTAAGAGAGAGCAAACCACGAAGCCCCAAGTAACTTATTATCCCTGGTATAAGAGAGTTCATTTTTTTCATTGCCCTGGTAGAATATTGCTGCCTTATTATTTTCTTTTACCCTGGCATCATTATTTTTCTTTTTTTTAAATATGAGCATAGTTTCAAAAAGTTTAAGTTTGCTAAGGAACTAGATACATACTACGTGTTAAGTGAAATTTTAGTTCCCTAAACTAGAGATCAATTGCCAAGCTAGCCTGGCATACTACTATGATGGCATGGCATGACAACTAAAGATTAGAGTTTCCTCATTGGACAGATACCTAGATCAAATTAAACTTGCCTAACAAATGTTAACATTTTTTTTTTCAGAATTGAATCGAGGCAAATTTTTTTTTTCTTTTTTTAGTGGTTCGGTATGCATTTATTCTAAATGACCTAAATGGCATGGCAACAGAAATTAAACATGAACTGCATGGTATAAATATGAAGAAATGCACACCCCCAAACCCAATATGTGCATTGTCCCCAATGTATGAAACAACACATATATACAAAAGAACATAATAAAATGCATGGTCATGTGAATGCAATGGAATGAAATGTAAAGGAGTTTAGGAAGAAGAGGACTCCCCTTCGGAGACTATTCGCCATGTGGCACAGGTTTTTCTTCTCACAAATGGCCCTCGATCAGGGGCCATGTGCTTTTTCCTTTTTAGGCTCGATTTTGAAGCGGCAGTGGAGGCTCCAACTTCCTCATTTTCCTTGGCAGGCTATGATGCGGCAAGTGCATCGGTGGCATCAGATGACGTATGGACATCAAATGTTCCTGGCGACTTGGCTTTGGTTTCCTTCGATTCAGATGAAGAATCAGAACTGGCATACTCGACTCTAATTGGAGATAATGGGACTGTGGCATCGGACGGGGTATGAGCTAGACTAGCTGGCATGGCATTATCAGTGGCAGAAAGCTCGATAGGGAAGTCTGGAAACTCTGGCACAAAATCAGTTGATAATTTTGTAAGAGCTTCTTTGATCACAACATCCCTGGCCTGGATGTAGTGTCACATCTTGACATTGAGCTCCTCAGCCTTTTCCAGCTTTTAGAGAATAATCTCTTGGCGTTGGTGAATTTGGAACAGCAGTGCCAGTGAACTGTCTGGCACAGTTTCTGGCATGGTTGCTGGCGCGGTCTTTGACTCATTGGGCTTTGGCGTGGGTGCCATTGCCTTTCCCTTGCCCTTGTTTTTGGGCTCGGCAGCAACTAGATTTCTCCATATAGCAACAGTAATTGTTGTTCCTTTGATCGTTTGCCCTTTATCCATATCAAGCTTTGGCACATCGTGGAGCATACAAACGTTAGAAATCAACAAAGGGAAAAACAAGCTGTCAGTACCTTTCGCTGTGCACTTGTAGGTTTCCTCAGTAATGAGCTTGCCAACATTGATTTTACGCCCCATAACAATAGAGTGCAACATGGTCATCCTTTCTTCCAACATGGTCTCATTATGGGATGTGGGCATCAGATTCGCCTTGAGAAAGTGATTCCATCCTCTACACTGGGGATTTAATGCCAGCCTCTTCACCGTACAGTGCCCCTCGGATGACACTGTCCATGCCGTGCCAGGCTCGCACAGATCTGCCAGCAGCCTCTTTCTCTTGGCAGCGTTCATTGAATCAGCGTACTCGAAATACTCATCCTCTGTACCATCTAACTCAAATATATTATTGATATACCCTTTATCGAAGCGAACACATTTACCTCTAATCATCAAGAATGGCGAATCCTTGGTCACAAGGTGCGCACAGAATTCTTGGACGATTATGGCATAAACCTCCTTTTTTGCTGGCAAAACTGAGTCCATTTGTGCAAGTTAATCGTAGACATGACTTCCGGAGGGAAGCCATTGTTCGTCTCTGTGTTGAGGTCGAAGTGCTTCTCATAGCAAAAACTCCTCAAGGCAAAATTGGATTCAAACTTTTTCTCGATCTCCTCATAGAAAATGATGGAGTGATAAGGTTGAAGTGATAAGGTGATAGGTGATAAGATAGGGTAAAGATTGGAGTGATAAGGTGATTGATTTGAAGTTTAATTTCCAATCAAAATTTTGGGCAGCTAGGGTTTAAAGTCAAATAAAAATAACTCTCTCTTATTTTACTCGGCCGATAAAACTAGGGTTTTTATTCTCTTTCTTCTATCTTTTGCACCGCTACATGCCAAGCTACTCTGGCAGATTTTTCTATTGAAGCGTTAGCCCCTACCAGCGATCTTGGCAGTGTTCCTGGCATAATGAATACACACAACTCAAAGGAAACCTTTCAACACAGTAAAGGAATGAAAACATGAAACTTAAAAAGAAAGAAAAATAATTTAAAACCTAAAAACAAAGAAAAACACTAACCCAATATTTACAAAAGTTCAAACCTGATGGTGTTTTCATGTTACCTCTGCCAAGATGATCACCTCTTTGGCGTTGTTCTGATCACCTTCCATGTAGTGCTTTCAACGTTGGCCATTCACCTTAAAGATTTCTCCCGTCTTCGAGTTCTTAATGTCCACAGCTCCATGGGCATAGGGCTTCACAACTTCATAAGGTCCCGTCCATCTCGATCTAAGTTTCCCTAGAAACAACTTAAGCCGTGAGTTGAATAACAAAACACGTTGGCCCACCTCAAACTGTCTTGGCATTATCCTATTGTCATGCCAACATTTTGCTTTTTCCTTGTAAATATTGGCATTCTCATAGGCTTGCGTTCTGAATTCCTCCAACTCATTTAGGTCTAGTAACCTCTTTTCTCCAGCAGCTCTCCATGCCATGCCAAGTGTTCTGATGGCCTAGTAGGCTTTATGCTCAAGCTCTACTGGCAGATGGCATGGTTTTCCGAAAACAAGTCGAAATGGTGACATACCCAAAGAAGTTTTAAATGCAGTCCTGTAAGCCCACAATGACTCATCTAGTCTCAAGGACCAGTCATTCCTTGATGGATTAACAGTCTTTTCTAAGATGTTTTTGATCTCCTTATTTGAAATTTCAGCTTTCCTGTTTGTTTGTGGATGATATACCGTGGCAATTTTCTGCTGTATACCATACCTGCAGAAGGCTTTAGAAATTAGATTACATTTAAAATGAGTGCCCTCATCATGAATAATCACTCTAGGGGCACCAAATCTAATGAAGATATGCTTATGTAAGAACTTGGCAACGACCTTGGCATCGTTTGTTGGCGGAGCAACAGCTTCTACCCACTTAGATATGTAGTCAACATCCACAAGAATGTATACATTACCAAATGAGGGTGGAAAAGGACCCATAAAGTCTATCCCTCATACATCAAATAAGTCCACAGACATAATGTTTTGAAGTGGTAGTTGGTGTCTGCCAGAGATGTTTCCTGTTCGTTGGCATCGGTCACATGCCTTGGCATACTCGTGGTCATCCTTATATAGTGCGGGCCAAAAGAATCCTGACTGCAGTACCTTGGCAGCAGTCTTTACCCCAGCAAAGTGACCTTCATATGGTGCAGCATGGCATAGATGCAATATGTTATGATGTTCATCCTCAGGCATACACCGGCAGATAACTTGGTCATCACACTGTTTGAAAAATATTGGATCGTCCCAATAGTATTGCCTGACTTCCCGCAAGAACCTTTTCTTGGCATTGTATGCCAAGTCTGGTGGCAGAATGTTACCTACCAAGTACTTGACAATGTCAGCATACCATGGCATGGCATGAACTGCAAGCAAATACTCGTCAGAAAATTCATCTCTTATCGAATTGGTCTTACCATCTTCAAGATGATGCTCCAAACGTGAGAGATGGTCAGCTACTAAGTTTTAACTACCCTTTTTGCCTCGGATCTCAAGGTTGAATTATTAAAGCATGAGCGTCCATCGGATTAGTCTGGGCTTGGCATCATTCTTTTCTAAGAGATACTTCAATGCCGAATGATATGTAAAAACCACAACTTTGTTACCAATTAAATAAGATCTAAATTTGTCAAAAGCAAATACAACCGCAAGAAATTCTTTCTCGGTCGCAGAGTAGTTCAGTTGTGCTTCGTTCAAGGTTCGAATGGAATAGTAGATAGCATGGAAAACCTTGCCATGCCTTTGTCCCAAGACTGCTCCAACGGTATAGTCGCTGGCGTCACACATGAGCTCGAAGGGCTCATTCCAGTATGGTGCCACAACTATAGGGGCATTGATTAACTTCTATTTAAGCTCCTGAAATGCTCTCAAACAAGAATCGTTAAATGAAAAAGTGGCATTATGTTCTAACAACAAGCATAAAGGTTTAGCAATCTTAAAAAAGTCTTTAATGAAACGCCGAAAAAAACCAGCATGTCCTAAAAAACTCCTTATACCTTAACACTCGTTGGAGGCGGTAACTGCTTAATTGCCTCAACTTTTTCTTGATCCACTTCTAACCCTCTCTCAGTTACATTGTGCCCGAGAACAATGCCCTCTTTCACCATGAAGTGGCATTTTTCCCAGTTCAACACTAGGTTTGTCTCCATGCATCTCTTCAAGACTTGCTCCAAACTCAGAAAATATTCCTCAAATGTTTTGCCAAACACTGAGAAATCACCCATGAACACTTCCATGTTGTGCTCGATCATATCAGAAAAAATAGACATCATGCAACATTGAAACGTTGTCGGTGCATTACATAGGCCGAATAGCATCCTTCTAAACTCAAATGTCCCATATGGGCACGCGAACGTAGTCTTCTCTTGATCATCAGGTGCGATGGCAATTTGATTATAACCTGAATAACCATCCAAAAAATAATAGAAAGCTTTACCTGCCAACCTGTCTAGCATCTGTTCAATGAATGGCAATGGGAAGTGGTCCTTCATCGTGGCATTGTTCAGCCTCCTATAGTCCATGCACACTCTCCATCCTGTGATAGTTCTAGAGGGGATTAGCTCAACTTTACTATTTCGTAACACGGTTATGCCACCCTTCTTTGGCACACATTGCACCGGGCTAACCCAAGAGCTATCGGAAATGGGATATATAATACCAGCATCAAACCATTTTATGATCTCTTTTTTCACTACCTCCTTTATGCTTGGGTTTAGCCTTCTCTGGCCTTCAATGGTCTTGCCATGGTACTCCTCCAAGATAATCTTGTGCATGCAAATAGTTGGGCTAATACCTATGATGTCTGCCAAAGTCCACCCTAGTGCCTACTTATAGTCACGTAATATTGCCAATAATCTTTCCTCCTGATCATTAGTAAGACCAGTGGCAATGATCACCGACAGAGTTGTGTGTTCACCTAAGTAAGCATACTTCAAGTGATCTGGCGGCGGTTTCAATTCCAATGCCGGTGGCTCCTTAATTGATGATTTAGGTGTCTTGAGTTCTTTGCCGAACAATTGTAGTGTCTCAAATAACTCGTCTTTTTAGCCTCGAAGACCGGTTCTTCTGGTTCTTCAAATAGATCGGCTATGCCATCTAAATTGTTAGCATCAAATTTTGTATCCTGGCATAACTGTGCCGTGTCCAAAGTGTAAATGGACTCCATCATCTCCTCCGCTTGGCATTCATCAGGTTCATCTACATATTTCAAAGCTTGAAACGCATTAAATGTAACTTGCTGGTCATTCATGCGCATTGTTAGTTCCCCTTTATAAACATCAATCAAAGCCCTACCCGTGGCAAGAAAAGGTCTCCCCAGAATAATCGAGACATTAAAATCAGCCTCATAATCCAAAATGATAAAATCAGTTGGAAAAATAAATTTGTCTACCTTTACCAACACATCCTCAATCTTACCCTTGGGATGTGCATATGATCGGTTTGTTAGCTGAAGTGTCATTGTGGTAGGTCTTGCTTCTATGCCAAGCTTTCGAAAAATTGACATTGGTATCAAATTGATGCTGGCTCCTAGGTCACACAGTGCCTTGCCCATGAATTTGTTGCCAATGGTGCAGGGAATAGTGAAACTTCTTGGATCTTTCAGCTTTGGTGGCAATCGGTTTAGGATCATGACACTGCATCCTTCAGTTAGAGTAACAGTTTCAAAGTCTCCAAACTTCCTCTTTTTGGACAGAATGTCCTTCATAAATTTGACATAGTTAGGCATTTCTTCAATGGCTTCTACCAATGGAATGTTGATATGTAATTGCTTAAGAACCTCCAAGAAGCACTTGAATTGCTGATCTTGCTTATGCTTTTAGAGTCTTGCTGGAAATAGTGGTGGCGGATAGATACGTACCTGCTCTGCTGGCTTTGCCAACGCAGTGCTGGCATCAGTGTGTTGTCTGGCGTTGGTTCTGGCATCAGTGTGCTGTCTGGCATCGGTTCTAGCACTAGTGTACTGTCTGGTATCGGTTCTGGCATCATCTGCTTTTGTTTCCTCTTTCTCTGCTTCCCTGGGATTATCTGCTGGCACAGGCTTCTCATCTTGGCAATTAATTGGCACTGCTTACCACTCCGAAGAGTTATAGCTTTGCACTGCTCATTATCTTTGTGCCGAACATCTTTTGTGTCACTTATGAATACTCTCCGGGGTCGATTGCTGAGTGCACTGGCAATCTGCCCAAACTGGACTTCCAAGTTTCTCATTGATGCTGCAAAACTCTGGACTGTGGCATCATTCCTCTCTATGTACTCTATGAGAGTGCCTCATTGGTTGAGACTCTGCCCTTGCTGAAAATTATTTTGGGCTTTCTGATAAGTGTTCAAAAGTACTATTTATATTACCCTTTTTACTCATATTATTGTTAGACTTAAGCTCATATTAGTTGCATAATTAGTCATTCATGCATTAATTCATGTTTCCTTCCATCGTTGAGCTTGATTGCATAACTTAGTTGTTTTTGTGGGAAAAGATGCTACTTTGGTGTGTTTTGTATGTATGCGCAGGATCACTTGCCAAAGCCAGGCTAGAGCTAGTTGCCAGGGCAATACATGAAGGAGATGCCGAGCTAGTTGCCAGGGCAATACATGAAGGAGACGTCGAGCCAGTTTCCAGAGCAATTGTCGACAAAGAATAAGGTGATATGGTAGTCGAAATTGATGACTAGACAAGCCCAAGATGATGTGGAGCAAAGCTAAATCCCAAAGGAGTTTGATTTCCATGAAGAGGTTAAAGAAGAATTAAATTCCAAGAAGATATGAGAAGTTCTAGAAGGAATATAATTATAATAACGAATTATATTCTTTAAAGATAATTTAATTCCAACTTCCCCCTCAAAGGACTTTGACCTAGCCCTATAAATAGATCACCAAGACGTCAACTCCAAGTAAGCAAGAAGAGGGAAAATTTCGACAACTCCATAAGGCAAGATGAGAGAAATTTCGACAAGAGAACAAGGGGGAGAGAGTTCGATTTCTTCTTCTTCTTTGCTTCCATTAGATTCATGGTCTGGGGATTATTCTTTGTATATCTTTTGAACCCAACCATGAACTAACTTGATTGGTTGGGGTTATTGTGTTTTGTTGTTGTGAGAAACAATTGGATTTTGTTTAGGTAATAAGAGTTTGCACTTTCAATTCAAGGTTTACTCATTCTTGGCTTTTATTCTTGTTTGCGAGTGAATTGGGAGAGGATCTCGTAACTTCATCTATTTATCTAATATCGGGAGAGTTAGATTCAAGAAATGAATGAGTATGGATTTTCTTCTGTGTCACGAGATTAGATAAATAGATGAAGTCACGAGATCCTCTCCCAATTCACTCGCAAACAAGAATAAGAACCAAGAATGAATAAACCTTGAATAGAAAAGTGCAAACTCTTATTACCTAAACAAAATCCAATAGTTTCTCACAACCACAAAACACAATAACCATAGCCAAATAGATTTAGTTCATGGCTAGGTTCCAAAGAAACACAAGATAAATAATCCCTAGCATGAACCTAATTGAACAAGGAAGAAAAAGATGAAGAATTGAAGCTTGTCGAAATCCCCTTGCCCTAGATGCTTGTCAAAAATTCTCTTCTCTTGCTCTCTTGGAGTTGTCGAAATTCCCCTCTAATTTATAGGGCTAGGTCAAAGTCCTTCTTTGAGGAGGAAGTTAAGTTGGAATTAAATTATCTTTAAAGAATATAATTCTTTATTATAATTATATTCCTACTAGAACTTCTCCCATCTTCTTGGAATTTAATTCCTCTTTAATCTTTTCATGGAAATCAAATTCCTTTGGGATTTGGCTTTGCTCTACGTCATCTTGGGCTTGTCTAGTCATCAATTTCGACTAACATATCACCTTGTTCTTTGTCGACAATTGCCCTGGCAACTGGCTCGGCGTCTCCTTCATGCATTGCCCTGGCATCTAGCTCGGCATCTCCTTCATGTATTGCCCTGGCAACTAGCTCTAGCCTTGCTTTGGCAAATGATCCTGCACATACACACAAAACACACCAAAGCAACATCTTTTCCCACAAAAACTACCAAGTTAAGTAATCAAGCTCAACGATGGAAGGAAACATGGATTAATGCATGAATGGCTAATTATGCAACTAATGTGAGCCTAAGTCTAACAATAATATGAGTAAAAAGGGTAAGAAAAATATTACTTTTGAACACTTATCAACACTCATTCACCTCTTTCCCTTGTTTTGCCTCTTGATCAACATGGTCTTCAAATCTTGATCTAATTTTCCCTTGTCAAATCTTATTTCTATTGCTTCTTCAATCACCACGAGATCACTGAAATTGCACCTTGAATTTGCAAGCATTTCCTCAAACAAAGGAGATGGAAGTGTTTGATGAAACATAAGATATATTTCTTCCTCTGTCATGGGAGGTTGAACTCGGGCTGCTAATCCTCACCACCTCAATGCATAGTCTTTAAAACTTTCGCAGACCTTCATATTCACGTACTGCAGAAAATATCGATCTAGAGCCAGGTCTATAACATACTTGTATTGTCCCAAAAATGCTTTGGCCAAATCAGCCCATGATCGAATCTGCTCTATACTTAATCTGTTGTACCACACTACGGCAGGTCCAGCTAGACTATTATGAAACAGTGGGTGAACAATTTATCATCATCCAAATATCATTCCATTTTTCTGCAGAACATTGCCAAGTGGATTTTAGGACAGTTGGAACCATTATACTTCTAAAAATTGAGGACTTTAAATTCAAGCGGCATAACTAGATCAGGGACTAGACATAATTCTTTTGCATCAAATTTGGGATTATCTATGCCTTTTCCTTTCTTTATCTCTTCCTCCAGTTTTGCACAACTAATTTTCAACTTCTCGAGTCTTGATCCTAGGATAATGGGCTTTACAGAACCTGTCTCTGTGCTTGGGTTAGATGCTTCGGGATAAATTGTCAAACATGGTGTAGCAGTGTAGTTCTTCGCATTTTGTTGATGCTTGGTCATCCGTTCTTGTAACCCCTCTTGAGTCTGTCCAATTCTTCCCATGTCTACATCCATGATAACAGATTCCTGGACTTTCACTAATTCCTAGATTGCTCCTGTTGAAACTCTGACCGCTCTAGATCATGAATGATAATGCCATGTCATTACATGATAAAGTTATATTGATAAATATACAATGCATGGATGTATGAATGCATGAGGTATTGATTCTAAAAGCGACCATCATAGAACAACTTTCATTGAAGTAAAAGGATTCAATACATCAGATATTAGATACTACAAATATTGGTGAGCTCTAACTCCCAACTTCCTTATTTCCTCTAAGAGCCAAGTCAGCTTCTCTTCGTGATCTAATGCTGGATCAATATTCTGACTCAGTACCATTGCCACATCAGCTAGATCTGCCACTTGTTGAGCAACTTTTTTTGCCCGAATAACAGCATCATTCATGTCGTTATCCCTTTCTCGAATCTTTATTCTTGATTTTTGAAACTGGGCATATCACTTTTCCTCACTTTCTTGACAGTCCTTCTTAACATCATCAACAAGAGCTTTGTACATCAGCGTAAGCTTGAGGCACTCATCCACCTTCTTCTTTAGTGTTTTATTTTTTGCTTGACTGTCATTCAGCTTGATAGCATTATCCTCATACATCTGCATATACATTTTTATCATCTCGCGTTTAGCTTCACTAACCCTTAGATCATCCATAAAACTATTGCGTTGTAGCTCCATTGTCCGTAGATCACACGAAAGTGTATTGACTCGACCTTCACTTGCCTTAAAACTTTTTTTTCCGGTATTCAACTTCATGTTTCAGCTCTTTAATTCTTTCCTTTGACTGTTCTAAAGTTACACCCAACCCAACATTCTTGAGCATCGAACAAAGTTCTTGATAGTTGAATTGTAGATTTCTTAACTCCTCATTCAAATCATCTATCTCTTACTTTAATTTGCTTATTTGAGCTTTATATTCGAACTGATGTCCTTCTTTTTGAGTACTGTCATCTTGAGTTTCATATCCGTCCGTTGAATAAAGCTATTTTCTGTTCCAAATTTCCACTTTCCAAACTCTGAGAGAGCTTGAACTCAGCGTTTGAAGGCGAGACAATTCTTAATAGAATGTCCTTGGATTCTATCGTGAAATTCACAGTGTGCACTAGTGTCATACCATTTTGGATACGGAGGTTGCAAAGGTGCAAGAAAAAGTGGGGACACCAATCGGGCATTTAACAATTGAGGATACAATTCTTTATATGAAATAGGGGTTGGATCAAAATGATGTTTGTGGTCTTCTGTCTTCTGATAATTGTCTGAGGGAACGCTAGAATTTGAACTTTGCCTTAGACATTTACTTGATTCTGATGGGCTTATACTTTCCTTCACTTTTGTATTTCTAGGTGTTCTATTAATTGTCAGGCTTTTAGGAAATTTGGGCCTTCCATCTTCAAAACTCAACATGCCTTCTCTAACAAGATTTTTAATCTTATTCCTCAAAGCCTCGCAATCCTCAGTAGTATGATCTAAACTTCCTTGATGATAATCACATGTTGTGCTTATACCATAACCCTTGGGTGAAGACTTGAACGGGGCTAGGGCCACAAGATTTTCCTCTATCAGCATTGGAAGCAATTCTGTATATGTCACCGGTATTGAATTAAAAGATCTTCCATCCTTCTTTCTTCCTTGAATTTCTCCTTGGCATGTCATCATTTTCTTGGGATTTGGCTCAATTATACCTCTAGTTGGTTTATTTATGAGAATTGTATCGGCGCGCCAACTTGACTGTTTATTCCCGTACTATTTTTTGTTTACTTCTCCTTTCAGCTCAGTATGCCCCTTTTCCTTGGTCATAGCCGTCATCATAGTCATCATCTCAGCCATTTATCTTTTCAGCTCTTGCATCTCATTCTTGTCAGCATCAACACTAACAAAACCTTATGTGTAACACTTGGATGAACTGCCCTTCATTCTTTCTGTTGTTTGACTAGAATACTGCTTCATACTTGCACTCTTTTCTATCGGCCTATGAATCCCCTTATCCATCATGATCGTCTTCTAATGACAACCACCTTTGAATCAATACCTCCATGTAATGAAGATATGATGTAAAGAAATACAAAACAAAACAGAAGAAATAAGTCAGTATCGTGAAATAATCTCAAAGGCAAAAATTAAATTAAATACATATAGCAAGACAAGTTATATTGAATAAAGAGAATAACCAGAGAAACGTATTTAAATTTACAACACCTGACCTACGTTCCTGTCTGGCTCAAGCAGGGTAAGCTTTAGATTACAACATGTAATGTATTATTACTTTTTAAAAGAAAAATGAAATATTTTAAACAAAAGTTCAATTTTTAAATATTTAAATGATGTAATGCATGAATGCACGAGGTATCGATTTCAAGAACTAGTCATTAGAACAACGCCTATCTAACTGAAAGGTCGAAGGCAATATGTTCACTAGCTCCAACTCCTTTGGTTGATTACTTTGTTCAGCCTCTGAGTCATCATTTGTACTGGCTCGGTGTCAATATCAGAGTGTTGTTGCAGGCTTACAACTTTATCGAACAAAATCTACACATGCCAGACGACTCCTTGCACTTGGCTCTTTAAGTTTATCATTTCACAACTTTGTTTCTGGATAGCCTGGAAGTACTTTTTCCTTTATTGTAATATCTCTTTGAAACTCATGAGCTGGTCTTTCAATTGTTATACTGCACTTTCCTGATTCCACCCATTTTCTAAGCTCCTCATTTTTGTTAAAAATCAATATTTTCCCAAATTATGGTATTCTTGGTAAATTTCATCATTTGTAAAATTTGGATGTCACCTCTGAATTCAAAGCCTTCTATTTTTCCTTGGGTTCTTTCCTGTCAGCAACGGCCCTTGAATGCCCCTTCAATTTATCTGTCATATATCCTTCATCTGGTTATCACTTTTCCAGATACTGCATCTCGTTTACCTCTATAACTATCACTGACTGTATCTTAAAACTCGAACTGTTGTTGAGCATTGTGTAAACTCTGTCCTTCTTGACCCCTAGAAAACCTCGTATTTCTCTATTGTTGGTGTTACATGCATTCTCCCGAAAAAAGAATAATTATATCGGGCTTCATGCACAGGTCACGACCCTAAACAACTATTGATCCTTTTGAATGTCTGTCAACAACATTATAACCCATGAATCTTACTGGAAATGACTCTTCATATTCCCCATCATATGGTTCTCAAATTAAATTGGTTCTAGCAAAACTTCATCATGTTCAAAATTTTCGGTACAACATTGCATGAATGATATCTGGACTCCACGAATATTGTCTTCGCTCTTGTATTGAATCTTCTTGAATCCAGTCCTTAGTGACATATTATCCCCCACTTGTCCACCGGACCCTTCAGCTCGTATGGCCACTGCTTACTTGACTAATCCTCGAACCGATACCTCTCATGAATGCAATATGATGTAACATATAATAAAACACAGAAAAACAAAACAAAAACAAAAAACTGTGTCAGTTTGTTGAATTAATATTGTAAGCAAAAATAATTGCTATAGAAACAATTTATATTTCGTAAAAATAACCAGAGAACAATTTATATTGTGCACAAAAAAATAACCAGAGAAATAAATTTAAATCAGCAACACCTTGTCCTAGGTCCCTATCTGGCTCTAGTGGGGTAGGCTTTTATTACATTATGTGAGTTTCGATCTAGACTCTGGGTTCCCAAACTGTCGTTACTGGACTAGTAAGACATCGATTCGGGAGTATACGACCCCTTATAGCGGAGGCATAACCTCACGGTGTATAAGGATGGTATACCGGAAGGAGGACAAAATCCGATCACGGAGCTGAATAACTCACGTAAGATCATGCCTCACTCCCACTTAAAGGTGAAAAGCCCGGGTATAAGGCTTATGCATGAATGACAATTTATATCACACAAGAAAAAGCTACATGCATTTTTCCAAAAAATTCATCCAATAATTATAGGAAAAATTAAATTCAAATTACTATCCAAAATGCCAAAATGCCATGTAAAATTAATTAGGTCTGAATCTCAGTTTTTAAAATCCCTAGCGGAGTCGCCAAGCTGTCGCAACCATTTTTGGAATCGGGAATTGTGAAAAATAGTCTGACGATCGATCTTTTAGAAAATTAGGGTTTTCTGGCCATTTTTAATTAAATCTTGAAAATTTAGGATTTTTCGTATTAAATTTGATTTTTCCTTATTTATCCTTTTAAAAAAAATGTTTGGAGTCTCCACCAATCACTTCGAGGTAGATCGAACACCAGAAAAACAAACCAGAGATTCTATCTTAAAAATTGGGTTCGGGAGTCAGTTACGTGTAGGGAAGGATTAGCACCCCTACGAACACCCTTTATCGGTACCTTTAATTTTACGTGGCATTTCGAATAATAATTTGAATTTAATTTATTCCTTAATTATTATCTGAATTTAAATTCTGAATGCAGATATCCTTTTATAAAGAAATTCATTTTATTCGAATACAAGATTAAAAGCACCCCGTTAGGTGGCACCCCTATTCGTACTTAAAAATGAATTTCCAACATAAAAGGTTTTTAATGAATGATATTTTATCGTCTTGTCAATTTTAAGTTCTATTCCTAAAAAGACTCTAATTAATTAATTATTTAAAACTATGAATATTAATTAATTTAATGACTTTTATGTGAAAATGCCAATTACTTGAACACCTTCCATATATGTAAAGCCCTTAAATTAATCATATTCCTAATTAATTAATTAATTAATTCTTCTAATTAATTAAAGTTCTAGTCCTAATTAAGGCTCTAACAATTTATTATTAAATTATAAGTGAAAATGTATATCGAATATACATCATTATGACCAAGGCTGAGATAACACCCCATTGTAAACAATGGAACACTATCCATATTTGAACCTCAAAGATTCTATTCAATACACATTTAATTAACTACAATGTGTTCTTATTTAATGTCAATTAAAGAACTAAATTAATATTCAATTATAAGTGATTTATATATTAAATATATTCATTAGAATCCATGTTGAGATAACACTCCATTGTAAACAATGGAACACCATCCAAATTAGGATTTTAAATCCTATATTTAATACATTTAATTACTACAATTATCTATCCTATTTTAATTATTGAAATCCTAATTAGAGAAACCTAACTAAGGCTCTAATAATTAATTAAACTAAGTGTATTTATTATCTAACAAAATATACTATATGCTAATTTTAAAACATGCAATCATACATATAAATTAACTTGCATTAAAGAAAAACAATTAAATAAATGATAAAACAAATTGAATATTAAAACTGATTTTTATTAACACGAGGACAAAATTGAAACAAATACAAAGTCATATGCCTAATTACAAAACCAGGGTGACCAAAATGAAAAAGGTTACAAGTCTGGAGATTCAGTTACAAAGCTAGGGGGTTCAATTATAAGGGAAATGGGGACTAAAATGAGAGTATTACAAAACCTACAACCCAAAACAAAGAGATCCGAATTCTTGGGCGCGGATCCTCTAGACCCGACCCGACTGATCCTCGCGGGTCTCCCAAACCCGGCACCAAAACGGTGCTATTTGGGAAGGGCTATAAAATCCCCTGAACCGAGCCAACTCGGTCATTCAAGCTCGTTCCTATCTCTCTCCTCTCACTCACTCTCTCTTAAAACCCTCTGCCATAAACACCAAAATGCCCAGGAAACAACCCCAAATCAGATCAAATAACCCAATTTTCACTTGAGTTCATCACGTGTTCTTCATTTTTATGAAGAACACGATGAAAGCCGCCTTCATCCTCCACCTCAACCGTCATTCAATCTTTTGCCGCCAATCACCGGTCACCCTTGAGTGTTTATCGACCACCTTCCCAATTTCGACCAGCAACGCTTCTCCGGCTGGCCGCCGACCGAAACCCTATTTTCCCCTTTTTCAAGCCTAAACCCTAAATCTAACCCATTTCATTAAAAACACCCAAACTTCCCCGAATCTAAACTTAAATCTACCTAACCCGAGCCCTCTTCAACTTCCACCGAACCCTAAAAACACTCTAGCCACCATGAGCTTGCTTCGACCTCATTTTTATTTATCCTTTTATTACTATTTTGTCTAAACTAACATGATTTTATCTTCTTTTTTTGCAGAAAAGAAAAAATGGTGAAGTATACCTCTGTGACGGTGGCTCTGGTGACGCTTCGGCTGCTGGCGACGTCTCGACTTTCGGCTCAATCTCCGGCGACCCTCCAGCTTTTGGCCTCTCAATTTTCGGCGACCAGTGGCTTTCCCGGTAACTGTTCAAATTCCTAGGGGTAATATTCTCTCTCTCTCCTTATTATTATTATTATTATTATTATTATTATTTAATAATTTATTTATGACTAATAATTGCCCAACTGACACACTCTTGTATTTATAGGGCCTGACGAAGATGATGTTATCAGGGTGCCAGCTGGTGATGTAAACAAAACCATGATCCAAGTGAACCTATTTAGACAAATATTGGCATGACACGTGTCATTTCTGATTAAAATTTGGGAGGGAAAGATAGGATTAGTTCGGTTTTGTGTTTGTTTAGCTGGCAATAGGTTGTAAATGAATTGTAATTAGGCTATTTTGGGCGAGAAAGGTTAAAATCTGGTGTAAAGGATTTTGGGCTTTCGGTTTGGGTTTTGTAATTGGACATTTATGTGTAAATGGACATTTTTGACATTTGGACTGATTTTGGTTATTTATTTATTTATTATTTTTATTATATTTATATATTGGCCCGATCAAAATTCGGGTATAACAAGTAACAATCCAGTCACTCAATTATAGGTTTAGAAACAAACTTGTCACTCAATTAAAATTTTGTGACAAACAAGTCGCTATGTCGTTAAAATTGAAATAAGGGCTTGATATAATAACAATTTTAGTCATTGAAACTTATGTATTATATTAATTTGGTTCTAATTCAAAATAATTCAATAAGCTTATCCATTCATATTTAATAATTTTATTAGTGAAGCGGTTGTGCCTACTAGCATGCGACGTTAAGGTCATAATGAGTTTATTCCATCAGTCTGTCAGCTGTCCAGTAGTGAAGTGATTGTGTCTGTCGAGCTATCACATCTGTTGATTATCAGACTGATGGACAATAGCATGGAGTGTGGTAAGTGGTCGGAGGATGTGTCAGGATGGTGGAGTGTCAATTTTTTAAATATGAGTTAAGTTTATTGAATTATTTGAATTACAAATTAATAGAATGCATAAGTTTCAGGGATCAAAATTATGTTATTACCAAACCTTTGTTTTAATTTTAATGACAGAGTGACTTGTTTGTCATAAAATTTTAATTGAGTGACATGTTTGTTCCTAAACCTGTAATTGAGTGACTGAATTGATACTTTTATAGAGAAAGTGAATTGTTTGCTCCTAAACATATAATTGAGAGACTCAATTATTAATTTTAGAAGAAGAGTGACATATTTGTTACTAAACCTATAACTAAATGACCTTCAGACCCGTCCTTGGGCCTAGGCAATAGGAGCAACGGCCCAGGGCAGATAAACAGCCTTGGTTTTTGGGCCCAAAATCTGATAATGGTTGTTAAATTAAATGTAAAATTTGACCATTATTATGCCACTATAAGCCGTAAAAGAAAGCAATTGTGGCTTCTAGAAAACTGAAGTAAATGTCTCAGCAAAATATCTTTGAAAAATATTTTTATATTAATTATAGAGACTATTTTTTTCAATACTTATTATTGATATGAGAAGTTTAATTTTTTTCTCAATATTTATTATTAAGGGTTTACTTTTAAAATTTATTTATTTATTCTAATGTTTGTTATTATGGTCAAAATTTTATTCTAATATTTGTTACTAAAAGATACTCTTAAAATTCAATTTTTTAATACTTGTTATTAAGGGCCCAATTTTTTCAATAATTGTTATTAGATGCTCAATTTTTTTAATATTTGTTATTAGGGGCATGCTCTTAAAATTCAATTTTTTTCTAATATTTATTATTAAAGGTCAATTTTTTTCAATACTTGTTATTAAGTTACTTGTTATTAGAGGAAAAGATTTAAATAACGATCCACAACCGCAACAACGATCATTATAGAGGGGTTGCAACATAGTTCGAAATTGCGATATCCACAATAGTTATTCCAAAATAGCATATGTTACTAAAAAAATTCACAACTATGATGTGACGTCGTCACAGTGACCGTAATAACATCCGTTATATCTGCAATCACGATAAATGCAACAGGACCGCAACCGTAATTTGAATTCCTAATTAGGGGCCCAATTTTTTAGTTCGCCCTATGGCCATCAAAATTCCAGAAACAGGCCTGGTGACCTCTAATATGTTTTATCCTAAATATATTTTGTTTCGAGCTAACAAGTATCACATAATATATGTTCGACATGAATATATTTATTTTTTAGGAGAATTTTCTTGTGTTTAAAGATTATACATTTATATATCAAATACGAAATGTTGAAAGAAAACTAGAATTCGGAGCAAAACAAATACAAATTACTTACCTTCCCTAAAGTGGTAAAGTTGCATTGTATATAAGCCTAATTAAACAGAATACAAATGGCTGAACAAGTAAAGAACAGAACATTCATTTAGCTTTCACACGCATGACATAAACAAATGCATTCCATTGCTGTTAGCAGTTTGGACCAGAATTCATATTACAAGTTGAAGGGTTCCTTCATCTGAATCAAAGCCATAGCTCATCTGCAACTGGTAAATTTCCCAGGAAAAAAGTAAACAAATTATGTTAGTATACGGAAATGATGACATGCATGCATTGTTCAATACTCGCTACGTTGTTCGGTCTCAGGAACGAAGTTATGTATTTAATTTTTAGATTTAAAGGTTTAATAAACTTGTTATTCCTAATATATTTGATTCTAACTCCGTCCCTGTTTGGACTACATATTTGGTTACAGTACGAGAGTAAACCTTTAGACGATAGAGGAACCAAGACGACATGCATAGCAACATTATTGGGAGGAAGATGCAGACGGAGGGGATAAAGGTTGCCATTCAAAGGGTTATGAGAACAAAGAGAAAACTCTTCCTTCACAGGAGCCTCTTCTTTCAACGCTTGCTTCAGTTCGTTAACACTATTCCCTTTAAAAGTAAAGCTACGCTCTCCAATGTTTTGATCGACATCGCCATTATCATCAATTACCTCGTACTTAATAACTCGTCCTTCAAATGCTTTTGGTGATTTTATCTCCGAGTCATCGGACTGCATACAAAAAAAAATATATATTATACCTTTACGGTGGATTTCAGCCAACTGATTTTTCTATCTGACAATTAAAATTATGTCAAAATCATAACCTATGAACCTGTAGACTTCACACCTCATCAGAAGGACAATAACATAATCATAAAGAGAGATCACGAGTTCCTTAGACGATGTCATCTTATTAAAATCTTGTTTTCTTTTATTCTCTCGACCCTCTATCATTTACGTCTAAATCAGAAGGAACGAACCACCTAAAATCGATATCTTATTATTTTTATCATCAACAAGAATCAACCAAAACCAAAAGATGATTGATTAAATGAAAGTGAAAAGGTTGTTCGTCAACCTCAAGTCTAGACATTCTAAGGCCGGTAAGTGAGATTCTTGCTGATGAACCAGTATCTTCAGAACTTGCATCCCTATAGACTCCATTAACCAGGACTTGACCGGGAGGAGGCGGAGGAGGAAGAGCCGGGGCTCCCTCGTCACGACGGTAACGTAAAACATCGACATGCCAAAGGATCCAATTTTGATGCGAGGTTCTATAGGGAGTGTCATGTGTTACGTGGTTTCTCCACGGCGGTAACCCTCCGTTCGCTCGTAAATATAGGCCGTAACGAGTCTTGAGCCGAACCAAGGAACCTTCTTGGATCGGCTCCCACTCGACGGAGGAATCAAGTCGTTTCGGCAACGTCTGCAACACTTTCTTTCCGGTCATCCCTAACAGGAGAGGCATGTTCGAAGCCGTTAGGTATTTGCCATAACAGCTTTTGAGACGGATGTGGGTTGAATTATAGTCCACGAATTCCACCCTCCATCTCGCATTCTTCACCGTTCCACCCCGTTCCTGGGAAACAGTTTCCTCGTCGTCGTCGGCGAGCAAGTATTTGTCATGGTGACTACGTAGTCGAACAACGCTTGCTTCCTCAAACATTTCCATGGCAGCACTCTAGAAAAAAAAATCAATAAAAAGTCTATGGTTTTTAATCAATTTCAATTCTTTATTATACTTTTCTATTATTTCTTACCTAAATATGAAGATTTATATGGCCACCCGGAAACTGTTTGGAAGAAAGGAAAATTTGAGGAGACTAATTGACCTACAAGTTTTATAATTTTTCTCTTCTTTTCTTTTTCAATGGATTGTAAATTTTTGAGTATGGAACCGACATTTAGGGAGTTTTTGTGATTAAGTTTTATGGAACCCACACAATCCTAAAACTGATCTAATTAAAAGTAAAATTCTCTAATTTAAATTGTTTAAAAACCAAGTTTATATATTTATGATGTGATTCTATTTTTAATCTTTTATTTTATTTTATTGTCTATGATATTCGAGACTATCTAACATAAATTCTCATATTAATAGAATATCAAGTAACGAAGATCAAATGTGTAATTATACAAATTTCCGTTAACTACCACACCACTCCCTTCATTAGATTTTAACGCAAGTGATTTAATTGATATCATTTACATAGTTAATTTAGAACCCCTTTGTTAAAATTAATAGATTAATGGTCAAATTAGAACCTATTTCATATTTAAGTGATCATTCATGTAGTTTACCATAAAATAAATATAAAAAAATCATATATACAAATAATTAAAGGTGAATATTTGATACACTGCTATTGTAACTTTTTTACATAAGCGTGCCTATTTTCAAGCTAAATTATAAAATTTTCTAACTCTGAACCCTAAATTCTAAACCCATAACCCCTATAATCTAAACTAAAACCCTAAGCTCCTAAATAACACCGCTTATAAAATCTTTTGTTTCACCGCAGTATATAAGATAATAATCCGATAAATATATAAAAAATGATAACAAATAATGCTTTGACATCTATATATAAATTATTGTTTTTTTACTAGCTGTATTCTATTTCATTAAAAAAGCAGAATAAGCTACAGAGAAAACAAATAATTATCAATTCAGGAGGACCTAAAAATAAATACTCCAATCTATATCCAATTGGGCAATAGCAGTAACATCCCGAAGTCTAACCTATACAATCTCTTTAGTATACCAATATATCCTCTTTCTCTGAGTAGTCTTTTGTCACCAAAAACTGGATTAAAAAATACTTACAAATATTTTTGGCTTAAACCAAAAAACAACCATCAAATTATGTTTTTTTTTTCTGCTTTTGGCCCTTAATTTATGATTTGGGCAAAATAGGCCATTAAACTATCATTTTTGGTTACTTTAAGGCCCTAAACTAATTTTTGGTCAAAGTAAGTATCTAAACTGCCATTTTTCTTCTTTTAGTCCCCAAAACTATCAATTGGTCAAAACAATCTTTGTAATGTTCAATATCTTATTAGCCGAAATGATAGTTTAGGGGCTTATTTTGATATATGATATTTAAAAATTTAAAAAGAACATAAATATTTATATATGTTAGAAAATCCTAGAAAATGATATTTTTGTAACCATGGACTTAAAGTGACCAAAATGATAGTTTAAGTGCTTATTTTGCCCAAATCATAGTTTAGGAACTTAAAGTGACCAAAAATAATAGTTTAAGGGACTATTTTGCCAAATCATAGTTTAAGGACCAAAAGCAAAAAAAATGCATAGTTTGAGGCCTGTTTTTTTGTTTAAGCATAGACAAAACTTTAACTTAAAATCAAGCACAAACATCTTAAGAATATAATATCAATTGTTGGAGGTTTGACCGTCTAATGAACGATACTTTACTAGGAGTAATAGTGTATTAAACTTTTTAATATAAAATTTTAAAAATTAAAAATTTTATTTGATTCATATTTAAATACAACACTATTGTTTGAAATTTTTTTTGAAAGGAACATGACAACAACCTCTCTCCTCCACTAGTTGTCTTTGTCACGTATTTTGAATAGGCTTAAATGAAAAATAAGTGCTTAAAGTATATTTTTTTTGAACTTTAAGTGTCTAAAATAATTTTTTTTGTAAAAATAAATGCCTAAAGTTTTAAAAGTTATAATTTTAGGTGCCTAAAGTATTTTTTTTTGTAAAAATAGGTGCCCAAAATTTTAAAAGTTAAAATTTTAAGTACCCAAAAATGCCACGTGTCAAGCATTGATTGGTTAAAAAAATTTAACACACATTAACGATCAGTCACCTAAAATTATAACTTTTGAAACTTTGGGCACCTATTTTTACAAAAAAATACTTTGAGCACCTAAAGTTTAAAAAAACATATTTTGAGCAGATATTTTTTATTTAAGCCTTTTGTCTATCGTTCTTCAAAAGTGCATGTTTGACTTTTCTTTTTCCTACTCTCCTTTCTACTTAAGCTATATCCATGATGAAATCAACATACTATTATTGTTTTTTTAAATAAATAACACTTTATTCATTTAAGAACCTCAAATTTAAACAATACAAGCAGTATGACCAACCTGCCCTATCCTATACAACCAAAAAACCTAAACTAACAGAGATCCCACTCAGCAGCTATAGAATTTCCTGTAAAAATAAATCTATTGCAGTCTAACAGTCTCCATTTTACATCCTATTTTATGAGTGTAAATATGTCAGATTCCAGCTTTGGTAAATTCCCATGCAGCCTCCCAGTACGTTCCTGCCAGGTATAGTAATTAAACCCCCTCCAAGCTAGTCGAACAATGGTAGCTCGCAGTGACTTCCCCTTCCCAGGTTTCTGAACCCAGTCAAGTATTTTCGGCCAGCTACTATGAACCACTTGCACCCACAAGCTCGCAGGACCATCCCCCAAACAACATTCTCTAAATAGATGATCCCTCGTTTCTGACTCAGCCCTACACAACAAACACATGGAGTCAATTTGATAACTCCATTTCAACATCCGGCTCTTGGTTGGTAGCCTATCCAACACCACGAGCCACGATGTGAAAGATTGCACGAGACTTTTGCATGTTTATGTCTAACGGCTCCCATACCCGTCTAGCCCTATATTGAATTTTATGTTTAGTTAAGTCATATTACGACATGCAGACTACAATACACAAACACATTCTTGTAATCTCTTCTCTCGACTGTTCGTGATTTTTTCGGTTTGGATTTTTTTGCATAAAAGAATATTGGTGATCGTTTTTTTCTTTATTTTACTGTTATCGTTCGTCTTCGGTACATCTCTGGTAACTATTATTTATTTTGCTTACGTCATACAACAGGTCAGCTTGATTTTGTGTTCCCATTGCCTTTTTTCCCTTCCACTGTTTTAACATTTTAAGATTCAAGCAACCACGAAAAGTCAGACATGGCAGGCAAAAAATTAATTAGAAGTAGACATGCTACATAATATAGTAAAAAATAGTTGAATTCAGTGCTAAAAGAGAGAAAAATGCTATTTAGTTGGTAAGACTGAGAAACACATGGAAAATTGTTTGTACTATTGAATATTTTTGTGTTCTTGCTTGCTTAATTGGTTCATTACCGTAAGCTTATGCAGGTTCATAGTTTGTTTTTACGAAATGGCTGGTGTTCTAACCATAATCTTCTGCTTTTCTTGCTTGCTTCTTCTGCATAGCCCTCGTTGTTCCTCGCATCCGCTGTGCACAAACTTCAGTAGGTGTCTTTATCTTCTATGGTGATTCATTTCCGGAAATTTCATCCTATTTCTTTGTGGTGATCTAATTGAAATTCGATGTTCTTTTTGTTGAAACAGGAGCACCCTTTACCACTAAGACCCCTCTTTCCTTTTGTCAGTACAATGGAAGTGTTTGCTGTAATTCCACAGAGGATCTGCAATTGATGAATCAGTTCAAGTCAATGAATGTCTCAGCTTCTGGTTGTGCTTCGGTACTTAAATCGATACTCTGCTCGGTAAGGGTGCCGGTTTAGTCTTTGTAATAGATTATAATATGAAATAGCTGATTCATTGGATGCCATCATATGTTTGCAAATTGTCGTATTGTTTAAAAGAATTTCAGTTTTTATGATTGCAGAGATGTGACCAATATTCGTCGGAGCTGTACCGAATTGAATACGTACCAAGAGCTGTTCCTGTTCTTTGCAACTCATCTATTTCAACAAGATCAAGCCAGTCTCAACATGCTATGATTGATTACTGTTCAGAAGTCTGGGATAAATGCCACAATGTATCGATCACGAGTTCTCCTTTTGAGTTGCAAGCTACAGGTGGTGTACTGATTAATTCGACCTCGAAGTTGACTGATCTATGGCACTCCAAGGGTGCTTTTTGTGATGATTTTGGTGGAGCTTCCGATGATGGGGCGACATGTTTTAGTGGAGGTCCGGTATTGCTAAACTGTTCCGGAAATCTTAGTCCTCCTAGTGGTATTTGTCTTGAGAAAATATGGAATGGATCCTACATTAACATGGTGGCCCATCCCGATGGTTCGAACCGTGTCTTTTTGTCTAACCAAGCCGGAAAACTTTGGTTGGCAACAGTTCCTGAGCAAGGATCAGGAGAAACATTAGGCATTGATGAATCGAATACTTTTCTAGATTTAACTGATGAAGTACATTCTGATGGTGCGCTTGGATTGTTGGGAATGGAGTTTCATCCGAACTTTCAACAAAATGGCCGATTCTTTACTTCGTTTAACTGCGACAAGGTTCGATGGCCAGAATGTTCAGGAAGATGTTCATGCAACACTGATGTAGGATGTGATCCTTCAAAGTTAAGTTCTGATAATGGGGCTCAACCCTGCCAATATCACAGTGTCATAGCAGAATTCACAGCCAATGGTACCACATCGAATCTTTCCTCGGTAAAATCTCGAAAACGGTTTCTAGTTACACCATTTATTTATCATGATTACAAGTCAAGTTTCATTCTCATTTAGTTCAGTTTTGATTTAAGGTTACTCAAATTAGACCGGTGGAAGTCAGAAGAATACTTACAATGGGACTGCCATTCACCACCCATCACGGTGGTCAGATTCTCTTCGGACCAAAAGACGGATATTTGTATTTTATGATGGGAGATGGGGGAGGTAGTGGTGACCTTAACAACTTCTCACAAAACAAGAGATCTTTGCTTGGAAAGATTATCAGGCTTGACATAGATACCGTACCAAGTTAAGTATTGCCATGAATTTTCGCTTACCGGACCAGAATTGCGGACAAAGTGTCATCTGATATTCCAAATTTTCAACTCTGCAGGTGCAAAATACATGAATGAACTTCATCTATGGGGAAATTATTCAATTCCTAAAGATAATCCATTTTATGAAGATAACGAATTGCTGCCGGAAATTTGGGCCATGGGATTTCGAAGTCCTTGGCGATGCAGTTTCGATTCTGAGAGGCCTTCTTACTTCCTATGTGCAGATATTGGTCAGGTTTAGTTCTCCTACAGAGCTTGATGACCTATGTTATTTGAATTGTGGATGTTGGATATAAGTAAGTGCCTGACATGGATATGCAGGATCGATACGAAGAGGTGGATATAGTGACAAAGGGAGGAAACTATGGTTGGCGAGTTTACGAGGGACCTTCCTTATACAACTCATCAAGCTCTTCTGTTGCTAATAAATCATCGAACTCCATAAATGCAATCTTCCCAGTTATTGTATATAACCATTCTTCTGTTAACAGAGTCGAACGATCTGCAGCGATCACCGGTGGCTACTTCTATAGATCCATCACTGATCCATGCTTGTACGGAAGGCGAGTTAACTCCATGCTTGTACGAAGCTACATTGTATCTTGGGGGTCAACTGCCCCATATTCCTCGATATTTGATCCTAACTCCGTCCTTGTATGCAGATATCTATATGCAGATGTGTATGCTGACGCACTTTGGTCTGGTTTTGAGAACCCAAAAGGTAGTGGAAACTTCACAACAACCGAGCATCGTGTTGAATGTGCTCATGACTCACCTATCCGATGCACTGCTCAGCCCGAGCCATCTCCTGCATTAGGAATCATATCCTCCTTTGGCCAGGATAATAACAAAGACATCTTCTTATTGACCAGCAATGGTGTTTATAGAATTGTCCGTCCGAGTCGGTGCAACTACACTTGTTCCATGGAAAATGGCACTGGTTTTACTGGTCCTGGATCTGTTGTCGATCCCGCTTCATCAGGGAGCAAATTTAGAAATCCTCTAACATTGCAACTGCTAGTTTTTTATTGTGTTTCATTCTTTGTAAACATCTTTTTAGGCTGATTCCTAAGGTTTATGTTATAATTAGAGGTTTGAAACATAATAGAGAAATGGGTTACTTTTATTTACTCATATCCTTTTAATGTCACAATTACAGTATCTAATCAATGGTTACAATAACTAATCTTGTTGTTACCAGTACTTTTAATCTCACCGATATCGAACTCGCCCCTCTACGACTTATCGGATTTTTTCTCCTTTGCAATAAAGAACTTGAAAAGCATTTTGTGCTTGTAAGGCTTTCCGGGTGAAATGATTTGTGAATTGAAGTTTGGTCGATTCACAGCATCCGGAAAGCCTCGAGTCTCGAAACATAGCCCTGCATGAGTTTTATAAACAAACCCTCCTTTCCTCTTCTCACGTTTGATCGAGTTTCCGGTGTAGAATTGTACGCCGGGCTGATTCGTGTACAGCTTCATCATTCTCCCCGACTTCCTATCCCTCACTATTGTTGTTTTCTTCAGCTTTACGGGGTCGTTTGGACTGTCGATGACGTAGTTTATGTCATAACCTTTTTAAAGCTCACTGATCCGGCTTCCGATCGTCTGCGGTTTAAGGAAATCGTATGGAGTCCCTCGCACGGTCGACAACACGCCTGTTGGAATAAGGTGTGTATCGACCTGCGTGAACCGGGAGGCAAAAATCTGGATTTCTTCGGACAAGATATCACTACTGTTATGGTCACCAAGGTTCCAATATGTATGCTGTGCTAGATTAACAGGGGTGGCCTGTTTTAATGCTCTGGCCTTCATCGTCACTCGCAACCGGTTATCCGAACGGATGGGGTACTGGACGGTGACTCTGATTTCTCCGGGAAATCCTACGCGAAAAACATACCAGAAATCGAATCTATTAGCCTTATGATCAGTCCCCTGCAATGAATTGTGTTTTCTTACCATTTCGTAACCAAAGAGAATTGTGGGATCTTCGGAATCATTCTTGATCTTCCTCGCTTTCCAGACAACATCGGCGAATCCTTTCGGACCGCCTAAAGTTTTCCATGGAATTGCAACACGAAATATCAGAAACAGAAAGAAAAACATATCGGAAACATGTTTTATCCGTAAATATCAAGAGATTGACTTCACCGTGAAGAGTGTTATTCCCTTCATTTTTCGGCAGTTTGTATTGAGCTCCGTTCAAAGAAAATTTCGCACCTCCGATTCGATTCGCGGCTCGTACGACTACCGAACAGAAGTATGTCGTATCGTTCTGCCAATGTTTATACCAAATTTTCAAGGAAACTGCAGAATTAATCTGAAAAAATAAAGAGAATAACTCACCTTATAATCCTTTATCATATCCAAGAACAACATCACCCGGTTTCCCTGAGAAAATGCAGGAAAAAGGAGAAGAAAAATCCAACATAAACAAGAAAAAAAGAAAACCAAACCAGACACAAAAGGAACCAATCGTGTTTGTCTGGAAGAACAAGTGACATAATGGTTGCACCTCCGTTGGTGAACAAAACAAAAATGTTCCCATTTTTCAGCTCGTACATTCCGATTTTCTCTTTCGATTTCCCGATGTGGTATTCGATTTTTCCACCATTGAAGGCCAAAAGCAAAAAAGAGAACAAGAAACAAAGCTTATTCATGTTGGATTGAGAATCACGGAGGATTTGCTGGGGATTTTATAGGAATATAAAGAGAGAACAGAAACATACGATGTCCATGAAACCAAACAATAGGAAGCTAAAGAAATGGTGAGGATTTATTATATTTAGATGTTATAGTCAAATATTTAGATTTCGTATTTTTGAAGATAACCATTAGTTTGATTTGGATGCTGCTTATGACTAAAGAGAAAATGTAGTCCATACAACTAGAGGAAACGTTCGATCGAGTCGAATTAAAAAATTTTGAGTTATTCTAGTTGACGTGTCATATTTTACAACTCAAATTTTATTTAAAAATTTTCGATTCGAGTTTATAAAATTCAAGTCAAGTTCGAGTCTAGTCGAGTTTTCAATCATCATATATTTTTCATATGTGACATATATTTCTTCATATATTTTTATATCGCTATATATAAAAAAAATTGAGAAACTTGATGCAAATTTAAAAACAAATCTATGAATTATTAAAAATTTTAAGTTATTCGAATTTTATAAAGTGCATCGCAGAGAATGTTCTTTCCAATGTTGCGGTTGCAACCGGTAGAACCAAAGCCAACTTCAAAAGTAAATATACAAGTGGATACACAACATGCTTCATTGTCTCAACCATTTTTTCAGATAAATCAGAAAGTCCTTTTATATCACCAAATCTTTCATCTGAACGAACATCAACAATATAATTCTCAAGCTAACAATCAAGCAACATAAGATCTACTGCAGAAAATTCATAAGGATAAAATTGAGCAAGATGAATCAACTTTTTCTTATCAAAAGAAATATACAAGTCTTTTGGACTCAAGCAAGCCACACAAAGAAGCAACTCTGTACTTGTCTCAGAAAAACGATTATTAAGTTCTTGAAGTTGTCTATCAATCACCTGATAAAATAATTCAACCTGAAAATGATGCAAATTTGAAACTTCTTGAACTTTTCTTCTAGACCTCCCTGGAATAACAAATACATCTTCCATCTTTGGAATCTCAATGCTATTCTTTTCACAAAACAAAGAAACTTCTTCAAGTAAAGATTGTCATCCCATATCTCTCATCATTTGTAATCGTTGCTTGGACACACTAACTAATTGCATAGCATTCACAATGTCTTGATCACTCCGTTACAATATTTGAGATAATTCACTAGTAACCCCCAATATATTTTTCATCAAGTGCAAATTAAACACAAACTCAAAGGAATGTAAAGAACTCAACAACATACAAGCTTCGGCTCTTTGCTCTGACTGTGTTCCATCTTCCTCAATAATTTCAAGCACATCCATCACATAAGAAAACATAGTATAATCAAGCTAACAACAGTTTTATAATGTGAACCCCAACGAGTATCTCCAGCTCTCTTTATAACAGTTTCTTGATTTAATCCACGGCCACTGAAAATTTCACCACATTATAATGCTTCCCGTACCTTAGTCATTTGACTATATTGAAGAATTTCTTTTCTCTTATATGAAGCACCAACCATATTAACCACACTAGCAACCAAATTAAAAAGAAATGCAACCTCAACTTGTTTTTTAGCAACAACAACAAGTGCTAATTGAAGTTGATGTGCAAAGCAATGAACATAAAAAGCACACTCATTATCTCTTAGAATCAAACTTTTGAGCCCATTAAATTCTCCTTCCATATTACTTGCCCCGTCATAACCTTGTCCTCTTATTCTTGACAAGCATAATTCATAAGTTGCAAACACATTTTCAAGAGCATTCATCAGTGAAGCAACAGCAGTATTAGAAACATGAACAAGACATAAAAATCATTCGACAACTTATCCATTCTTATCTACATAGCGTAGAACTATAGCCATTTGTTCTTTAACAGATATGTCACGGGACTCATCAACCAAGATAGCAAAAAAATCATTTCCAAGATCATCAATAATTGCACAAGTAGTCTTACTAGCAGCTGCACTAATAATATTTTTTTTGTATAGTTGGTGCTACTAGTTTAAGATTGCCACGAGCATTTTTGAAAACTTTGTTAACAGTTTCATTATAAGTAGCAAGGAACTGCAAAAGCTCTAGAAAGTTACCTTGATTAGAAGAATCATGAGACCTATCATGTCCGCGAAAAGCTAATCCTTGTCGCAAAAGAAATCGAACACAATCAACTGTAGCTGTAAGATGAGTCCGATATTCTTGTTTGGCTTGATTAGATTGCTTCGTAATGACAACTTCAACATGTTGTTTCTGATTCATCAGAGCTTCACATTTTCTCCAAGCTACATTATGAACACTATTATGACCTCTGACATGAAGTTGCAATCTGCTCTTATATTTCCAATTCTTAAATCCATCAACAACAAATGTATCACCTCCCCCTTGCTCTCCTTTAGAATCAGGTCTCATAAGATAACAATGTAAACAAAATGCTGCATCTTTAGATACACTATATTCTAACCAACTTTTATGCTCTTCGAACCACTTAGGATTGAAACTTCGTAATTTATCATTATTATACTTCTTCTTAGGAAACTTATGTTCTTTTGGTTGACAAGGACCTTTCAACAAATAAGCCCTTCTAATTTCTTCATGATCATTTGGATGATATTCCACAATCTTTGGTCTTTTTTCGGGATCCGCTGGAAGATTTTTCAAGTCAACTTGTAAAAACCTTTTTTTTCCTCGAACATGAATCCTCTAGCTCTGTTGTTGTCTTCTTTTTTATAATATTTTTCCATGCCTAAATAAAAGAAAACATAGAATTAGTTGAATTGTGGCATAAAAAGGCATATCAAATATAAAATGAGAAAAGTATATTGTGTGCATTGTCATTTATTTGTAAAAACTTCTTAAATCGTCAATTGAAATTTAAGGCTCCATGAAGTGACAAAACTTTGATCTAAAAGCAACATGTCATGGACAATTTAATTTCTCAAGAATCAACAAGACCACAATCACTTAATTTATGTATTTCTTTTTAGCTCAAAATTCATACATGAATTTCAAATCCACTTAAAACCTAGAACATTCAGTGAAGCAAGGACAAAGTCAATAGCACTGTACATAGACCATTATCAGTTATCACTACAAATTTCTAATTTTCTACCATAAATTAATGGCAACAAAAATTTAAAGCTTCAAAAAAAGAATAAAATAAATAGAAGTTTAAAAACCTAGAAAATGGCAGAGAATAGAAAAAAGAAATTAAACCAGTAAAATGCGAAGTCGAGTAGTGCAGGCTTGAATTAAACAAGTTGGTGGATACTGGATAGTAGGGGTTATGGGCGAGAATCAAACAAGTTTAGTTCAAAGGTAATATTATTTGTTTTACAGAGAAAATTTTGGTGATGTTAATTGTGCGAATTGGAAAATAAGGGAAAACCGTAAGATTTGTTGTAGTCTTTGAGGAGAAAGTAGAAACAAACAAGTAAAAATGTTCCAGTGCAGCTGGGTCTAGGGTGGGCACCATTTCAATTTAGGGTGGGCCCAGATGAATAAAACAAACATTTAGTAATTAATAGATCTATTTTTAAGTTCGAGCGGAGTCTCTCAATTATTTCTGATATATATATATATATATATATATATATAACATGAAGAAGTATGTACGTGTATTGTATATGGTTGTAGAAAATCATCTAATTTAGAACTAATTAGTACTATAACATTATAAATGTTTACAATTAAATTTAAAAAGAAACTCAAACTCGACTTGAAAAAGTTTCAAATAAAATTTGAGTTATAAAATAAGACTCTTTAACTCGATTAACTAATTTTTTTTACTCGAATCAACTCGATCGAATACCTGCTCTTAATTAGAGCTCATTTGAGTCTATAAATAGTTTGTGTCAAGCATCTTTATACTACCATCCTTGTGAAACACAGTTTCTGATGAATAAAATCCAGGTGTGGTTCAGAAGTCTACCATGCATGTCCACCGGAAGAGTGCCATCCTACAACGTTGATAAGAACTTGTACATGTTGTATTTTGCATAATCATATAGATCAAGCATGAACCTACGGTGACACACATGTTAAATTCTGCTCGATTTCGCATGGTATTAGAGCAGTAAGATATAATGGTATTAAAGAACAGTGAAAGTATTGATTTTGGTGTACCAGACCAAAGATTACATAATGATAAGGAATGTTTGAAAAGAATGGTTTCATCTGTAGAACCAGGACAGTACTATGATCACTGGAAAGGTTTGATAAACACAATAAAACATGATGGAAATAGGTGTAATTATTATTTCTCAGATGAAATAAAACATGTATTAGGAGATGTTGTTGCTTGTGGACCACATGAATTGAATCGGACCGAACCAGTGGATGTTCTTGTGCAGACATAAAAGAACTGCTGAATGAACAAACAAAATTATTACAGTGTGAGATTAGAGACATAGGAAAAAACCAGCAGACAAACCAAACAAATGGGTGTTCTTGTGCAAAGATAAGTGAAATGCTGGAGGAACAAAGAAAAAACATCAACAGTGAAACTAGAGGAACAATAAAGAAAGAGATAAGACACATAGGAACAAATGAACAAACACAGGAAATAATACAATGTTTGAAAACATTACAGAAAAAATCTCAGGAGTTATTGGACCATCAGATAGATAATACAGAGGAAATAGTACAAGAAATACGAAAAGGGGGGAATTCTAAAGAAATATTAGATAAATTAGAGAAGATGAAGAGAGATTGTGAGGAAAACAAGAAGCAGATATTGCAGGAAATCAAAAACCAGAACTCACCCCTGGAAGACCAATTATGTAACATAAACAACAAGATGAATCAATTGGCAACAAAAGTTGATGTTATGAATATAAAATTTCCAGAAGATATAGCAAGAAAACAAGATTTGCCACAGATACCAACTAATTTAGCTACTAAAGAAGATGTAGCAAACATAAAATTCCCTCAATACCAACCAGTTTAGCTACAAACTATATATATGGTTGTTTGAAAGTGCAGGAATATGGATTTCGAACTCGAAATAGAAATCAAGCAGGCTGAGATTGCCTCAAAGGAACTCGAGCTTCTGGCTTTCAAGAAAGAACTTGACCTTTTGAGGTTAAGGTTGAGGAAACAGAAAGGGGAGAAATCGAAATCCTGCTAAATCATTCTCCTTCAAAGGACTCCATTAAGCCTAACACAGGCACTATTGAACCTCACGTAAGGCCTAGCATAGGCGCCGATGATCTTCGGTTTGATCCTAAAGTGAATAAAAGACCCAACACAGGTATTGAACTCTTTGCTGAGGAAGATGTAGTGTTCAATGGACCAAAGGCGGGAATGTATGACTCATGGCCGGCGGCTACCGAAGCTATCCATGGATTCTCGGGGATATCGTCTAAGAAGTTCAAGTCAAAGGAGGAGGCAGAACGAGCACAGAAGCAGTGGCTTGGACCGAGGACGTATTCATCAGCACTCAAGGAAGATAAGTCGTTTCAAGACAAGAAGACTGTTAGGAACTATTCCTAAAGTCTATCCCTCAAGGCAAAGGATTCCGGAACCAGGATTCGCAATCTTGAAGGCCGAAGCAGCCGGACTATTTGACATGAACATAGAGAATTGGATTCGACTTCACAACGAAATCCGGTTACATGATGGATCAACAATGCGGGACGATCGTTACTATACGATCGACAGGGAAGACACTGGAAGTAAAGTAATCATCCTTCAAGGAGCAGACCCGAAAATGGTTTATAAACTGTTTTTAGCAGGATTGGTTGAGGCCATTTACATGTCTGACCAACTTGCTGAAATTAGTTTATTCCCATTGAACATCAAAAGAGCACTTCTCTATTACCAGAAGAGAGTTGCACAGGGAAGGCCAGTGTTCATGAAAATATGGTCAACCATTCCGGATTGGGAAGACGGGAAGATCTACACTCCATATAACTTCATCAAGATAGGAGTATCCAGTGGAAGCACATCCATGGCAAACCCCAAGTGCTTACCTGCCAGAGTTCCGGAATTGATCGAACTAGCCAAGGAAAGAGCAGCCATGTTGGCTCAACAATTTGACCAACTGCAGAGGATCACTCCAGAATCAGAAATCAAAGTGAACTATACCAGCAACAAAACAATTATCATCAGCCTCTATAATAAAACCATTCCAGAGGAAGACTTCGCTATGTTAACCAATTGGGAAATCAAGTATTATGCTTTCAGCATGGAAATATCAGAATTTACCAAACGGGAAGGTTGCAGAATGATTCGGAACTCGCCGGATCACCTTTGTGATTATTGCCGACAGAAAACATGGGATGAACATATGTAGGAGGAAGAAGAGTCAAAATGTAGTGGGAAGCCAGATGTCTCCATTGATGACTCTGAAGATGCAATAATTGTTGAAAAGGACTAGAGAAGAGATGTAGGTCATACTGCTGTAACGAGAGGTGGTTTTATGTGCCAGCCCTTTATAAATAAGAAAGTTTCAACTTTCATTTGTCAATACAAATGAATCTTTTAAGTATGAAAATGAAAATGTCACATGTTTCCTCGAACCAAACGTATTACTAGTAAATAATGATATATATGCTAATTTTGTGCGGGAGCTATGTGTACGACGAGAATCAATGCTTTTGTACAGCATATGGATCATGTGCAGCTTGGTGCATTGAACATGGGGTGTTTATTGTTGGCCTTGTTTTGCAGAAATCATTCAGACCATCCCATTATTTTGAATTCGGCTTCAGTGTCTTCTTGTCTGCTTAAAACGATGGATGTGATTGTTTGTCGATGCATCCCTTTTGATCTGCATATTTTCTGAATAAGCTCGGACGAAACGTCAAACAAACAAACTTCATTCAGATGAGGTAGACTCTCCCAGACATGCGGCAATGTCGTGAACTCTTGGCATTCAACGACGAACAGCTCTCGAAGACCAGGCATCACTCCTCTGTTGATCACAATTTCTTTCAACCGAGGGCATCCCACGATTCTTAAAATCTTGAGCTTTTGGAATCCTTCAAGGAAGTCTAATCGCTCTCCTTCGAATGCATTTAGTAGGAAGAGATCTTCAAGATTAGGCAATGCTCGGATGTGAAGAAGAAAATCATCCCTCAATCGAGACCAATTTAGACACAACTGCGTGAGGCACTCGAGTGAGTTAAACCAGTGCGGCATCTTCTCCAATTTTCCAACTAATACGAGTTTCTCTAGACCAGGGGGAGCTGATTCAAGTGCATCCATCTTCAATTTCTCATCTTCATTACATGATTTCACCGCCAAGTATCGAAGATGTATCATTTTTGCGATGGCAAAGCACAGATTTTTTGCATCGTTTTCCTTGACATTGGAAATGTTAAGCCTTCTCAATTGTACCATTTTGCTGAGTTGTTTGATGAAATCGCCTCCAGCTTCCACAAAGGTCAAGACTTGTAAATTGCTTAGCAAACAAATGTTGGATGGAACTACTGTGCTGAGAAGGAAGTCGAATTCCCATCCGTTTACATTGTAACGATAAGCGATTAGATATTGAAGATTTTCAAGTTTCACAATTCCTGCAGGAAGCTCTTTGATTTGAGTCTCCTTCATGACTAGAGACTGTAAATTGTAAAGCCTTCCGATGGATTTCGGAAGCTCTTTCACTCGAGTTCTTGTAATGTTAAGATATCTCAAATTGAATAAGTTCATCAATTCATCCGGGAGTTCATTGATTGGAGCGTCTTCCAAATCCAACACTCTCATCAATGTAAAACCAGAGGGCAGTCTATTGAGAGAAGATTTAGAGGTTTCATCAACAGCAAAAACAAACAATGACCGAACCCGAGATAGTGCAGTCTTGCTTGCAGCTTCCATCTCATTCTCCTTTGCTTCGACTGACCAACGGCGGATTCCATCGTCTTCTACTTCTTTCCCATCAGATTTGGCAACAAACTTTATGGATTTCGATATAGAAACAGCAAACTCCCGCAAAATGTCGTGCATCCTAAATGCTTTTGGCCTCCCCGATGCATTCCTCCTCGCAACTTGAAGCAAGCCTCTGCAAATCAACTCGGTTAGGTATCTCTCCGCAACAACTTCTGGAATTGTTTCTTTTAGTGGTTCGACAAAGCCTTCAGCCATCCAAAGTCTAATGAGCCTTTTACGTTTAATCACATAATCTTCTGGGAATATGCAACAATATAGGAAGCACTGCTTAAGTCTGTAGGACAAATCATGGTAGCTAAGCAATGAAATATACTTGAGCCTTTTGAAATATGCATCGTTTTCACTTAGCTCCCGATTCAGGTTGTTATAAACTCCATTCCATTCGGTAATCGAGTTCTTGGAAGCCATCAAACCCCCCAAGGCCACAATAGCTAATGGCAAGCCTTCACACTTTGCAACCAGCTTTCTTGCTGAAGATTCAAGATATGGCGGGCATTGTCCACCTTTGCCAACAAAAGCTTTCTTGCAAAAAAGGGTCATACTCTCTTCAAACGGCAAGTGTTTAAGCATGAAGATGTGCTTTACAACTCCGAATTTAAATGAAGCAACGTCTTCCTTCCGTGTAGTGAGCATGATTCGGCTTCCATTCATATTGGCAGGAAGTGCTATGCTGAAAACTTCCCATAAATTGGGGCTCCAAACATCGTCGATCACAATGAGATACTTCCTTGGCTGCAAGTAGTTCACCAGTGCCTCCACCAAATCCCGATAGCTCATGGAGTTTACTAGGTCGATTTTCGCTTTCGCCTTGTTGTTTAGCTCTTTGATGATGGACTTGAATAGCTCTGTGACAACATACTGTTGTGAGACAGTGATCCATGCACAACAATCGAAATATTGCTTCACAACTTGTCTGTTGAAAGTGTTGGCGACGAGAGTTGTTTTACCTAAACCGCCCATCCCAACCACAGAAACCACGGTCCTTTGAAGCTCTTGATCCATCAACCATCCCAGTAACTCACTTTGTGCTTTACTGATTCCAACAAGATTGTCAGCTTTAAAAAAAAGAGTAGATTCGCTCAGATTTTTCACCCAGTTGTTACGATAATATTCTCCTCCGATATGCTCATCAAATTTTCTTGACTCTGACTGTGAAACCCGGTATCGCTCGTTTCTCTCCGCAATGCGTTTGATCCTTTTGTTGATGTCTTGTAACATGACAGCTAATCGATGCCTGAACCACAGATTGTTGGGAAAACGAATCACCTTCAAGAAAAACCTCAAGGGTTTCCCCCTCCATTGTTGTTGCCTGTTATAGTGGTACATGAATTCGTCGACAATGTCTTCGACTTCGTTGGCAATGTCTCTGACGCTTGCAACCCAATGTTTATCTGTCTCTGAGATGGGTGCTACTCCTCCTAACCTTCTGTCAGCATCCTCAAGGAAAGCTGTAATGGCCTTGAGCTCGAGCTTGATTTCATCGATTTCAGCTCTAACCTCTGTCAGGAACGAGGCTTCGTTTTCTAAAACGGAGATGACCTTGCCCGTTATCTGATGTAGAGAACTTGATAACTCCATTGCTTCCAATTCCAAAGGAGCAAAATGGTGTTGAAATCTAGTTGTTCAAGGAGACAAAGGCTTGATAGTTAGCAGGTCTTTGTTTGTTTCTCACGTCATGAAAGAATAAAAAGGTCAAAGTAGTATTAGTGTATAACGCGTTTCACTTTTGAACAATTGAGCCCCTTTGTCTGGCACAGGACAGTGTTAGCAAATATGTTGAATGATTATGTATATTATACCAACAACATATCAATCGAGCTAAATTTAATCGGCCAAATTATAAAATTCTTAACCGTGCAATCTAATTCCCATCCCTACTTGCCCCCTTCATAGTTGCCTTTCCAGCTTTCCCCTTGATGAGCGCAAGGTATTGCTGTCAATTGGATAGTGTCTTTTCCCCTACAATTATGTCAATCATTTTCATCAGTCTGGTTAACCTTAAAGTTCTAATATTTACACTAATACACGATGTAGCTCTCGCGTGTAGAGTCCTAAATTTTTTTTGAAAATTAAAATTTAAAGTCGAATAAGATTGCTAAAAAAGAGTAATATGTTTTCTTTAATTTTTGGAAAAAAATATTTAGAAAATGAAGAATTCCTTAAAATTCGTATTTTTGAAAAACAGTAAAACTTGGAGTTGTCACCGGTCACTAGGGTAGGCCGGACACTATAAAATCAGAGATTCGATTAAAAACAGAGTTCGAGAGTCGGTTACGGATAGGGAAGGTTTTGGCACCTCACACCGCCAAAAAATTGGTACCGTAAAAAGAAAATAAATAATTACTGCTTTATTAATATTAAACTTTGTGAATTAAAGTGATAATTAGTTTAAAATCTGGTTATACATGCGAGTCTATTTTAAGGGTCTCGTTATTCAAAAGTAAACCGCAAGACCACCATCACTACATTGGTACTGGCCGCATTTACTTCCGAATAAAAAGGTACCGCGTTGGCAAAATTTAATATCCGGTATACAATTAAACATGGCAAATATAACGATATAAAAATAAAAGCATAATGAATAAAACAATAAATAAATATCCTACGTTAACAAAGTCATGATCAACATTTTATAGGTTATATTTATTTTATTTTTTATTTATTTTATTATTTTTTAGATATTTAAATTACACAACATATGAAAAACATAATATGCACACATAGGTAGACCAATTATTATATTATCACATACTTCCTAATATCTATATAATCTATATCATATATCGCATACTATGCATAAAACATAAGCTATACACTATATACCATACAAAAGCTTCATAACATAGACCAATCACATATATACACATTAATATAACAAAACAAGAAAAAAAAACATAGACAGAGTATATAACTGAAAACTTAAACATGCATGCAAGATTAAATTTAGGCAAAAAAATATTAGGGGGTCTATAGAGTAATTTTAAACACTGAGAGGGGTTAAAATAAAATTATAAACTCTGGAAAAGGGGTAAATTAAAATCTTTCAAAAAATTAGGGACTAAATGGGTCATTAACCTTTTAAAAACAAATTAAATTGAAATCCAGAACTTAATTAAATACAGGTGAAAATTACAAGGACTTAGGGTGTAATTTCAAAAGACGTAAACCCTCCAAAGTTACATCTAAAACACAGAAGGACATGAATGGGAATAAACCATTTTCAAAAATTAAATCGGCTTCATTTAAGCGTGAAATTGAAAACTTCAAAGAAGTTTCAGGGACTTGGGTTGCGATTTAGAAAGACGAAAACCTTTCGGGGGTAATTATGAAAGGACGGAAGGTTTTAAAAGCAAAATAAACCATTTATTTTTTAAAAAACACGTATAAAACACATATTTTTGCAAAAAAATGGAAACTTTTAGTCATTTTCTTAAAAAACAAAACCAAATGCTCTGTATTATCTCTCACACCCTTGATGAACACCGCCGTTCATCAGGGAAAAGCCCAGAAATCGGCGGCCATTTATAGGAAACGGCAACCTCACAAAAACTCCGACCGCCGTTCACCGGAGATGGGAAACCAAAAGCCACCCCGAAAAAAAATCCTTATTTTCACTCCGAACACCAAACCGAACTTAGACTCTCTAAACCTAAAACCTAGCCTTCTAGATTTACCAAAACCGAAGCCCTCTCCCACCTTCCAGATCTTGGTTACGTCATTCAGAAATAAAATGTTTCGATTTTTGAACTGGTTCACCTCTACGACCGAAGGCCTAGGGTTTGTTACCAGTGGATAAAATCGAAAAGACGCTAAAAAACAAGCTACTGTCTCACCCTTTAAGCCCAGAGACGGTGGATTTATCGTCGGCAACCAGATCTGGGTGACGAACTGACTACCTTAAACAAGGGTAAGAAACTCTCTTAGATCTAGGGTTTTTTATGTTTTTGTAAGCATGCAAAAAAAATGGATATACCTCTGAAAGGTTCTTTTTCTTTGTATTGCGCTTCAAAAGAACTCTCTTTACAATATTCTGGGTTCGACCTTATATAACCGAGACGTTGTTACATAAAAAAAGAAGAGAAATCCTTGATGTTGTATCTTGCTCTGAAATCCGCCGATATCTTCTGTAAATTTGTTATTTTTGGTTTGATCTATTTTTTGCTTTTTTGCTAATGTTTCCTCCGTGTTTGATTGCATGTCGATGTGGCTGTACGAGAGGGGGAGGGACTAGAGAGAAGCTCTTGGTTTCGGTAGCCGATGAGTCATAGGAGCCTAAGGGGTGCGCGTGGGAATCTGGAACGTCATGCATGCAACGCACGCGCGCGTGAAGGAGCGAGAAGGTCGCACGTGGGCGCGTAACAACTCTGGAAGCTTCTCGGCTCTAATTTGGACCGTTGACATGCTCCCAAATCCAATGGCCATGATGATGCGGTGCTGGCAGACGATGAGGGCTGCTAGGGCTATTTTGGACCGTTGATCGAGTTTCCAAATTTGACGGTCCAGATTTGGCTGTACAAAAAAATGAAAGGTCTATTAGGGTTTTGGTAGTGATTAGGCAGATTAGGGTTTTGGTTTTAGTTTGGGCCACAAGTGGGTCGTGTAATAATTATTATTATTTTTGGGCTTTTTGTTTTGTAAAATAGACTGTTAATTAATTAAAAACTTTAGGCTTTTGTTTATTATTTAGTTGGGCTTTCATTTATTAATATATTTTTTGGTTTAATATTCGTATTATAAATATATAATATAACATAGTATATAATGATAATGATAATAATAATAATAATATAAACCAAATAACAATTAGTATAATACGATTAAAAACCTAATAATATTTTTTTACATTTATATATATGCTATAAAATAAAAAAGGTAATACTAATAATTAAAGCCCAAATGTTAAAATATAAATTGGGTTAACCCGCAGATAAAACTAGTGATTACAGCTGTCTCTCTTTGCTTATCTTTGTAAAACAAGGATAAAGCAAAGACCATAAGCACTAATTTTATCCGACTTCTCTGACTGAAGATTTCGAGCTACAAGTCCTTTCCATATAGAACTGTTCACCCTTCCTCTTCCTAAAATTTTTAGAACTCCAAATTCTCCTCATATAAGGCCTGAAGAAGTGAAGTCCCTAAAGTGATGCCTCGATCCTCGATCGTCTTGACACCAAATGATATCTTGCTTTGAGTCTTCTAGAATGCTCTCGATCTTTATCGTCTTGGCATGGGGTAATACCTCGCCTTGAGGATCCCGCCTAATGATGTCTCGATTGCTGGCCGTCTTGACACCAAATATCTTGCATTGAGTCTTCTGAAATACCTTCGATCTTCATGGTCTTGGCATGGGGTGATACCTCGCCTTGAGGATCCTGCCTAATGATGTCCCGATTGCTAGTTGTCTTGACACCAAATATCTCGTTTTGAGTCTTTTGGAATGCTTCAATCTTCATCGTCTTGGCATGAAGATGCTCATTGTTTATAAACAGTAAAAAAATCTCTCAATTCTTTGTTGATATCTACTTCTTCTTCCTTAGAACATAGAATCCACTTTCTATTTTTTAAATACCTGAAAGAAACAAACACAATGATTTGATGATGCTAGTTAGTATGCTCCTACCTTAAGGATGCCTAACTATTCATGATGCATGATTAATGTTCAAACGCATTATTTCTTGTCTTCCCACTTCGTTTTTCTTTCGTTTTCTTCTTGTCTTGGAATATTTGTTGTCACTCTTTGTGTTCGAACTCAGTTTCCGTTTGACCCTTATATTCTCCAAACTTTGTTCCAAAGTGCTCTTTCGAGTTTTCACTTTAGAGATTTTTCTTTTTCAAAGCGCCCTTTCGGGTTTTCATTTTGATTAATGTTTCTTTTCTTTTTCTTTCTTTCATTCATTCATTCTTTTTTTCTTTTCTTTTTTCTTTTCTTTTGAGGTGCCCTTATGGGTTTTTGCCATCGGCTCTTCCATCTTGAACTTCAATACGGAGGGCATTTGTCATCTTCTTGGCAAATCTTGTCAACTTTACATACCATGTCCTTCAACCTTGACTTTGGCAGACTTCTTTTTAACGGAATCGATTTCTGTCTTGGAACAACCTGTACTTAAAGGGTTAAATCATAGTAATGCCAATAAATCCTTTGTTTTTCAATAATCTATGTCAATCTATTTGCAGGATGCTTATGAAATAAACAAAGGAAGATAGGAAATGAAATATTTTTTTATTAATATAAGAGATGTTGGAACAATTTGAAAGTCATGGTAAACAGGAGAAAAAGAAAAAAAATATAAGTAATATAGGGTGTAATGTTCCCGAACATCGAATGTATAAATGATGCAAGAGCCCATCGACCATGGTAAATCTCTCATTGCCTGTCCTAGGCTAAAATTTTCGACAACCAAATAAAATTCTGCCATAAATCAAAGTAGGTCCCCTTCACTGTAACAGAACCTATCAATCGGATGCCGAGTCCCAAAATCCATCTTAAACCCTCTTTTTTGGCATAATACTTCTTGACGAAGTTTGAATATATGGGATTGCTCAACTCTTTCCCATCTATTTTTGCCAGGATTAATGCTCCTCTAGAGAAAGCCTTCTTAACGACATAAGGCCCTTCCTAGTTAGGCATCCATTTTCCTTGAAAGTCCTTTTGAATTGACAGGATCTTCTTGAGCACCAAATCTCTTTCTTGGAACTCTCTCAAGCGAACCTTCTTATTGTAGGCACGCATCATCCTCTTTTGATATATTTAACCATGACAGATGGCCCTTAATCTTTTATCATCAATAAGGTTCAACTGATCAAACCTTACTTGCATCCATTCGGCATCATCCAACTTTGTCTCATTCAGAATTCTCAGTGATGGGATTCCCACTTCGATAGGCAGCACTGCCTCCATGCCATAAACCAAAGAATATGGTGTTGCCTTTATCGAGGTTCTTACAGATGTTCAGTAAACAAATAGTGCAAATGGCAACTTATCATGCCAATCCTTGAACGTATCGGTAGTCTTAGCTATGATCTTCTTGATATTCTTATTTGTCGCTTCATCTGCCCCATTCAACTTGGGATGATAAGTCATAGAATTGTGATGCACAATCTTGAATTGTTCACATACTTCGGTCATCATCTTGTTATTTAAATTAGAAGCATTATTGGTGACTATTCTTTCTAGCAAACCGTAACGACAGATGATCTCTTTCTTCAAGAATTTACATACAGTTGCTCTTGTAATGCTAGCATAAGAGGCAGCTTCCACCCATTTGGTAAAGTGATCGATGGCTACCAAGATGAAGCGATGTCCATTCAAAGCTTTCGGGTGTATTTATCCGATAACGTCCATTCCCTAAGTAGGAAAAGGCCATGGTAAATTCATAGTGTGAAGCAGTACCGTGGAGCATGTATCTTATCGGTATAGATCAAGCATTTGTGACATTTCTTGGCATATTTGATACAATATCCCTCTATGGTAGAGCAGAAATATATGTATCTCATAATTTTCCTAGCCATTGAGAAACCATTAGCGTGGGTCTCGCACATGCCATCATGTACCTCGACTAAGATGGTTTCAGCCTCCCGAGCATTGACATATCTCAACAATATCTGATCCTTACTTCTCTTGTACAAGACTTCTCCATCAAGGACATAGCCCGAAGCCATCCTCCTAATGGTCATTTTATCATTATCATTGGCCTCATTTGGGTAGACTTGAAACTTGATGTACTAGAGGATATTGTAGTACCATGGATTGCCATCCTCCTCCCCCTCTAAACTATAACAGTGAGCCGGTACCTTAAAAATCTGCATCTCAATTAGCTTTATTTTGGCAGTCGGGCTTGCCTCAAACATGGCAGCCAGAGTCGCTAAGGCGTTAGCCATTTGATTATCTTCTCTTGGTAGGTAAGTGATGCTAATTTCTTCAAAAAATTTAACCAACTCCTGGATTAAATCATAGTATTTAACTAGCTTCTGATCTCTCATCTCCCATTCTTTTCGGAGCTGGTAGATCACCAAAGACGATTCCTGAAGACCTAAAGTACCTTGATATTTCTTTCTATGGTTGCCTGAAGTCTCATGACGCAAGCCTCATACTCTGCTATGTTGTTTGTATAAAAGAATTCCAACCTACTGGTAAAGGGGTAATAAACCTCATCGGGAGAAATTAATATTGCCCCTATCCCTCAGCCTAGGGCATTGGATGCCCATCAAAATAGAGCATTCAAGATTCATTGGCGGGTTTATCTTCAAATAGGGTACCAATCAATTCTTTATCCGAAAAACTAAAATTTAAGGGTTCATAGTCATCTGAAGTGCGGCTTGCCAAAAGATCTGCTACCACACTCCCTTTTCCTGTTTTCTAGCTCACGTATACGATATCAAACTCTGATAGCAATATTTACCAACGGGCTATTCTTCTAGTTAGTGTTGGTGCTTCTATTAGAAATTTCAGTGGATCTATCCGGGAAATCAAGCAAGTAATATGATACAACATGTACTGTCTGAGTAGCTTAGTAGCCCATACTAGGGCACAACACAGCTTTTGGATTAATGGGTAACGCGACTCATACTCGGTGAACTTCTTGTTCAAGTAATAAATGAATTTTTCTTTCTTGCCAGTTTTATCATGCTGCCCTAATACACATCCCATCAAATTATCAAACACTGTTAAGTACAGAATTAACGGCTTGTCCGGTACCGGTGCTACCAAGATCAGGGTATTGGTCAAACACTTCTTAATCTTTTCTAGGGCCTATTGGCAATCTTCATCCCATTTTCTCGGGTCATTCTTTCGAAGTAGTCTGAAGACAGGATCACACTTGTCGGTCAATTGGAAGATGAACCAAGAAATATAATTGAGTCTTCCTAAGAATTCTCGAACCTCATTTTGAGTCTGAGGTGGCGGCAGATCTTGAATTACTTTCACTTTTTCGAGGTTGATCTCAATCCCCTTTTGACTAACCACAAAACCTAAGAGTTTTCCCGATATAACTGCAAAGATACACTTGGACGGACTGAGCTTTAACTGGTATTTCCTCAAACTCTGAAACAACTTCTGCAAATTCTCAATATGTTCCTTTTCAGTTCGGGACTTGGCTATCATGTCGTCCACATACACCTCAATCCCCTTGTGCATCATGTCGTGGAACAAGGTGACCATGGCCCTTTGATAAGTTGCCCCGACATTCTTCAACCTGAAAGGCATGACTTTATAGCAAAATGTGCCCCACATGGTTACAAAAGTGGTCTTTTCCATGCCCCGGGGTGCATTTTAATTTGGTTATACCCTAAAAAGCCATTCATAAAAGAAAACTAAGAATGCCCGTAGTGTTTTCAACTAGGGCATCAATGTGAGGCATGGGAAAATTTTCCTTAGGACTTGCCCTATTGAGGTCCCTATAATCCACACGCATACGTACTTTTCTGTCCTTCTTGGGTACCGAGACTATGTTAGCTACCCACTCCGGGTATTTGGCGACCTTTAAAAATTTAGCTTCAAACTATTTTTTTACTTCCTCATTAACCTTTAACAGCATATCCGATCTCATCCTTCGAAGCTTTTGCTGGACTGGCTTACACTCTGGCATTATTGGGATTTTGTGCACAACTATATCCGTGTGTAAACTCGGCATGTCTTGGTATGTCCATGCAAACACATCTTTGAATTCTGAAAGTAATTCCACCAACTTTTATCTCACATTCGATGATAGAGTGGTACCAATCTTCACTTCTTTCTTTCCTTCTTCGGTTCCTAAATTTAAAACTTATAATTCTTCTTAGTAGGGAAAAATTTGTTTCTCTTCACTAGCCATCAATCTTAGCAATTCATCTAGGACCTCATATTCCTCCTTGTCATCCCTTTCATCTATTTCAGCCAAGCACGAGGATTGCTCAAAATCTACGCCAGGATGAGACCCAAAATTATTCATATAGTTAATATTCGGGGACCTGCACGAGTTTAAAAGTATGTACTGGGAATAGAAATAGCTTATAGATGATAAGTAATGAATGAATGAAAAATAAATGAAATGAGTGTTATGTTTGCCATTTGAGAAACATAGGAAGCATCATTTTTATTGAAAATAAAAACAGATTGACATAGTATCCTTTTTACAAAGGATTCCTATTACTCTCAGGCCAAAAGCAATAGGGTGATTCTGGGCATTACTTTGATTTAATCCTAAAAGCTACTGGCAGATCTATGCTGGTCTAATTGCTAAGCTCTTCACTCGGGAAGTATGGGCGGATCTTATCCAAAAGCTGAACGATCTCACCACTTTCAGAGATCATATTGACATCTATTACTTCTATAGCTTCGCTGATCACCTCCTCATTGAGGATCCTCTCGTTCCCTTGATTAGCTTCTTGGACCTTAAGTCTGAGATTCACGACTCCGCCAGATACGAAAACCTTTTTCATATTCGTATAAGTGATTAGAGCCCACGGGATCTTCTCTCATCGGAGTCGGGCCTTTCGTTATTCTTTTCTTCTCTTCTCTTCCATTCTTGTTTCTTTTACAGAAAGTTAGGCTTATGTCCAAGCCCAAAACTGTCATACTTATGGATAACACTTATAGGTCGCAGACGTCCTTGTAGGCTCTTTCCCAAAAATTTTCCTCTTTTCGCTCTTCTTCCTAGCATTTTTGTCAGCACCATCTTGGTGCAATTTGATAATCTTGGGTATGGGATCCTATTCCCTTGAGCAACAAAAGTGGCATTGGCGAATTCCAATACCCTAAAGGAACATTCCAAAACCTCCTCATCGGTTGAAATGTATAGAGCATCTGAAGTTACTGAAGCCACAACGTCTTGTTAAGCATTGCATGTTACTATCTTCCCTTTGATAACGAACTTTAATTTCTAGTGCAAAGAAGATAGAATAGCTTTGACAGAATGGATCCACGGTCTCCCTAACAAACAGTTGTAGGATGGCCGGATATCCATGACCACGAAATCCATAGTGTATTTGCTTAGACCTATGAGCATGGGTACTTCAATTTTCATAACCAATTCTCTTTGGGTCCCGTCGAATGCACGCACAACATTTTGGCAGGGTTTCATGTGCAACCTGTCAATTGGTAGGCGTTGCAGGATAGCTAAAGGTATAACATCCAGGGAAGAGCCGTTGTCAATGAGCACTCCCAGTAGTATGTGTCTTTTGTAATGAGTGGTAATGTTTAGGGCTTTATTAGACCCTCTAACTTCCTCTGGTATCTCATCGTCACTGAAGGTGATATGATTACAGTCAGTAATATATCCAATGATTTGGTTAAGCTTACCAATGGAGATATTAGTCTCGACAAAAGTTTGGTTTAACACTTTAAACAAAACCAATGAAGATATTACACTTGACAAAAATTTGGTCGAGCACCAAAATTTGGGTTGGCTACTTCTTGAGCTGGTTCACCACACTGTATTTACTATGTTTTAAGAACCTCAGAAATTCCTGAGCTTGAGCCTCGGTCACTGGCTCGTTGAGTTTTGGAGGTAGCCCTTCCGTGAATATCTTCATAGGTTTAGGCTTAGTTGTTTTAATCTTTTCCTTTTATGTCTTCTACTGCCATTGGAGCTTTAAAAGTGTAGCATCGACCGCTCCTTGTAAAATGCCCTACATTATTTATCTCTTCGGGGTTTGGTTTTACCGACACTCCTTGGGCAGGTTTTATCTCCGTAATTGGTTTTTGTCCTTCTTGTGAACTAAAACTCCCTTGTATTGAGACATTGGCGGTGTAGTTCTACGGAACCATTCAAGTATCCTTAAAGGGAAAGGATGTTAGAACGGAGATTATAATCCTAGGGGCTACCATAAGACTTTCTTCCCGTGGTGCATTCTCTTAACTTGGTTTGAGGCCAATGATAAATGGCCTTTTTGCACTGTATCTGGAATCTGAAGTATCCAACGTACAAACTTCATACTCGCTACTCATTTCTTCTTCCTCAAAGAATTCATTTATTTTGCTATCCATCAACTACTGGGCTACTTGGAAGAACTCTTCGCAATCTTGTATCTGATGATCTCTCGACTGAGACGAGCCATGCATAACTACTAAAAGACCCATCTCAGAGGAGTCCTTACTTCTAACACACTCGTCTTAGCCTTTCTTGCACATCCTTCCTCAATAGCATTTACGTCTTGACCATCATGACTAGGCAAAGGATTATTGGCAGTACTGGGCTCCCCTAACTATAGCACTCAAATCTTGATCAAATTCTGAACAAACTTTTTAAATGCTATACAGTTCTCAATAGTATGGCCTGGTACGTCGGTGTGGTATTCGCAATGGGCTTTAGGGTCATACTATACCGGATAAGGGGGTTGAAAGGGGTAACATGTTGAGGTTGAACTAGATCTTCCTTGTATAACTGTGAGTAGAGTTCTTTGTAGGAGATCGGTAGCGGTGTGAAGGATCTATTTTTATTTTCTTTCTTAGGTCCCCGCTCTTCCATTCTATTAAAATTTTGGGAGTTCCCAACAAAAGCTTGGGGTTGTGCTACGGTGATGTTCTTAACAGCCTCATAGGTATTTGTGGTGTTCACTTCATGTTCCTTCCTCTTAAACTGTTTGCACGGTTGTTCCCCTCTGTTGATTCTTCCACTTTTGATTGCGGATTCAATACGCTCGCCAGTCATTATCATATCAGCAAAGTTACTAATAGGGTTATTGATCAGATGGTCATAGAGCTTTCCTTTTAATGTGTCAATGAACATAGGGGCAATCTCATTCTCTCAAAGAGGGGGCTGAACTTGAACAGCCATATCGCGCCACCTTTGGGCGTATTCTCGAAGGCTTTCATTTCACTTTTGTTCCATCCCTTACAGTAGAAGCCGGCTAGGGACCATATTGGTTACGTGCTTGTTCTGATCAATAAAAGCCTTATCCAAATATTTTCATGATTTAATCTGAGCTCGTATAAGCTGATTGTACCATCTTGTGGCGGATCCCACTAAACTGTCCTGAAAGCAGTGTATCAACAGCTTCTCATTGTTGGTATAGCCAACCATCTTGCGGTAAAACATTATTATATGTGCAGTTGGGCAGGATGTTCCATCTAACTTCTCAAACTCTGGCGTCTTAAACTTATATGGAATTTTTACATTAGGGACTAGACTGAAATCCTTAGCGTTCAGTCTATAACAGCCATCCTTGTCCTCCTTCACCCGAAATTTTTCTTCAAGGTCCTTTCTAGTCTCCTCCAACTATTTGGAGAACTTCGCCTTTACTTGGTTTAACTTTTCTAGTTCATCAAAGTCTGAGATATTGTCTCCGATGTGTTTGACGTTTGCAAATGTCACGGCCAGCTTAGATGGAGCAGAGGAATCGGTTTGATGGGATGAGGATAACCCTTGTGGGGGGTTTGGTGTATGATTAATAAAAAGAGGGTTAAAGATTGGACAATATGTAGAGTCTTCCAGGTTCTAAACAGGGTTCACAACAGTACTCTTTCTTCTTACATCTTCCCCGCAACAGTTTTGCAGCATTTGAGATATTTTCCTTATCATGTCTTGCTAAGACTTGATGATGGCATCTCTTAACTCTTGTTGTGTTCGTTCCAATTGGCTCCTAAGATCAGCCTCTAGCTTAGCAAAGCTCTCTTTTATTTTTCTGGCTTGAAGACGTATACGTCATGGATGTGGAATATTTGCAATTAATCTTTCAAATTCTATCACAACATTCTCATTATTAATTTCGTGACATAATCAATTAATGCAAATTATATGCGATACACAATGTATGAATAAATAAAATAAAAATACGGGAATGTATGCAAATAAATGCATTGGTTTCATTGGTGATCGCCCTCAAACAACTTTCATTGATCATTAAAAGGTTCTCATTACATAGAAATATAAACTCCTACAGATATAGCCCGACCCTAACTTTTAGCTCTTCAATATCTTCAAGCAACTGAATGAACCTAGGCGCCTCCTATATGTCTGGAGCTACAAAAAGAAGAAAGACTCCGGCTTTGTTGGCTAGGTCCCTCACGTGCTGGGCGACTTCTTGAACTTGCACCATTAGGTCGGTGTAGTACTGATCTCGATCTTGAATCATGCGGGTAGCATCGCGAATGCGCCTCAACCAATAATTATCACCTCTCTCAATAGCTTCTTCAAGAACTATAATTCTCCCGAGATAATCTTAGACTGTAGCCTCTAATGTCTCAATCTGAGCTCGGAGTATTTTTTTCTCTTGTCGGGTAGCTTGAAGCTCAAGAAATCTATTTCGAGAATGGTATTCATGAAGAGACCAATCTAACTCTCCAACCTTTTCTTCTAACTGAGTATTTCAGGCTTGGATTTGACTCAAGCTCTCGAGGGTAGATTTATACAGACCTTGCATCTCGAAAAGTAAATTTTTACTTTCTTGGGCCTTTCTATTCCATGGAGTAATATCCATTTCTTGTTTAGCCTTTGTCATTTCTTGCTGGATTGCGATTCTAGCAAGCTTTCTTTTATTTTCAACAGTTTGCTTGTATTTCTCTGCCTCTTTCTCGAGTGTTTGCTTACCCTTCTTCTCTCTTCTTCAACTAAGCGGAACCTATTCATTTTTTCTTTTTTCCACCGCTAGAAACTTTTTTCGATCGGTATTTCCCACTAGGGCCTGAAGCTTGAGAGTATCTTTTTGGTAAAGAGCATTCTTTTCCTCTAAATTCGCATTAAACTTCGTTAACCGCTTAATAATCCTATCTCGCACATCCACATCTAAGCTAACCCTATAAAGCTCACTTGTATGCTCGGTTTGTAAAGCATCCATCTTTTTCTTCAGTTCTTCTAGCTCGCTTCTTAAGATGCCGGCCTCAGAAGGAACCATTCCTAAATGTTCTTCAAGAGACATAGTCGGTCTTTGATCGGACTTTGGAGTCTTATCATTAATTCTCTTGTACATCCAATAGGCATAATCTTGGGTGAACATACACTTGCTGTCTTCTTCCACTTTTATACGATAAAAGGTGATCCCAAGCTCTAAAAGCATCTTGAACCTTCGCTTTATATTTATTCTTAAATGGGAACTCAGAAGTACTCAAACCAACGGTGACGGGTACAAACGGTCGGGAACCAAACTTCCTTGACACCAACAAAGGAGCGCAAGCGATCCTACAGTATAAACTTATCATCATTAGCCAATCATAGTCTCCACAACTATATAAGAAATGAATGACGCTACCAAGCCAAGGCACCCTCCACACAATGTTCTCATCTTGAATATTCTTGAAGATGGCCGTCCATTTCTATTTATCTGGCTCTTCCCACTATTCATTTTCTAGGTATTCTAGCAAATGGGGAATTTTTTTTGAAAATTATCCCGGGTAGACCCTTGTCGATGTCTTCCAAATGTGGCATCGAATCCATGCTTGAAGTAACTGTGCACATCCTCTATAACGCCATTCTTCATGCTTCCAGCTTGTTCAAGGAAATAAAAGTTTTAGTTAGGATTGTCGATATCAGGTTGGCCTTCTTCTTCAACCGTTTAAATAAGTCCAAGATGGCTACATCAATATTACCCAAAACTCTAGGGAAAAATGATCAAACCATAAATCCCCAAAGTGAATAAATCCATCTTCATGACTTCGTCCGGGTGTGTGGGTATGATATCTCGGATGCACTCCCATAAAAATGTGGTGTTGTCACCTCGAACCTAAATCAAACCTTTAACCCAATCTTCGCTCATCTCGGCCAACGTTCTAAGCTTCAAAGGGTAATTCTGAGACCTAGACAGCTTCGTGTACATCCAATCTTCGTGAATGTTCTTCTGATTGAGCAAAGCCGTATATTCTTCAATCATAGGCATCAAATCCTTCTCGTTGAATGTGAAGCAACAAAAAGCCGAATTTCAAAACTGAAAGATAGCTCGAAACATAGGCTGATTGATTCAAACATACATCAACTGTGCTATGTCACCAGAATTTTCTTGAAATAAACTTTGCAGTCGTCGATCTCATCCTTCCCAAATCTGTTTCAGATACCATAGGCCATTTTGTTGTAAACTGACATATGTGTATCCTGCCACAATGCGCTCACTTGGTAGACTATCACCTTAGACTCTTTGGTTGACTTCGGACCAATGTCGAACAGCAGAGTTGATTTCTTCCTTCTTGAGGTACCTTTTATCCATGGTGAAAGATTTCGACTTTGGCAAACCACTCAAATCAACACATTTATGTTATGCAATGCACATAGAAAAATATATGCAAAATAAGACAAAAAGAAAACAAGTCAGTACCAGATAAAATTAATAAACATATAAAAATGAAGTAAGAATTTAAATCAAACATCAAACAACACAACCCTATTTACATCATTTTCTAAAAACCTAAGTTTAACTGCATGGCTCTAAAAGGGGCGGGCTTTCTATGTCCTCTACGTGCAGTTTTGGTTCTAAATGGTACTCGAACTGTCCTCGATGTCCTCTTCTAAAGAGTAGCAAAGCCCCTGATCATAACCCATTATAGGCTCCTCTCAACCGAGTTCAATTCAGGGGGACCCTTTCGCTATGTCCGTACGGGGAAACAATATTCCCATGAAACATAGGGTAGTCGAGCCCCGAAGGCACTTACTAGGCCCATACGGAGGAACAATATCCACACAAAAGCACTAGCATTTTCCCTCCACTTAAAAGGACGGGTTTAAATGTCAAATTTTAAATGCATTAAAATAAACTCGCATTTATAAACAAATATTAATTTAATCATCACTTTAATTCACAATTTTTTATATTAATAAAGCGATAATTATTATTTTGTTCTTTTTGAAAAATGGCATGACTCACTTTAGTTTTAAAAATCAAAACCATTCCCCAGCGGAATCGCCAACTGTAGCGGCCTAAAATTTTTTGAAAATCGAAATTTAAAGTCGAATGATATCGCTAAAAAGGAGTAGTAGGTTTCCTTTAACTTTTGGGAAAAATATTTGGGAAATTGGGAATTCCTTAAAATTCATATTTTTGAAAAACAGTAAAACTTGGAGTCGCCACCGACCACTAGGGTAGGTCAGACATCATAAAACCAGAGATTCGGTTAAAAATAGGGTTCGGGAGTCGGTTACGGATGGGGAAGGTTTTGGCACCCCACCAAAAATTGGTACCGTAAAAAGAAAATAAATAATTACCGCTTTGTTAATATTAAACTTTGTGAATCAAATGATGGTTAGTTTAAAATCCGGTTATACATGTGAATCTATTTTAAGGGTCTCGTTATTCGAAAGTAAACCGTAAAACCACCATCACTACATTGATACTGGCCGCATTTACTTCCGAATAAAAAGGCACCGTATTGGCAAAATTTAATATCCAGTATACAATTAAACGTGGCAAATATAACGATATAAAAATAAAAGCATAATGAATAAAACAATAAATAAATATCCTACGTTACCAAAGTCATGATCAACATTTTATAGGTTATATTTATTTTTATTTTTTATTTATTTTATTTTTTTAGATATTTAAATTACACAACATATGGAAAACATAATATGCACACATAGGTAGACCAATTATTATATTATCACATACTACATAATATCTATAATATATATATATATCATATATCACATACTATGCATAAAACATAAGCTATACATACATACCATACAAAAGCTTCATAACATATATCAATCACATATATACACACATTAATATAACAAAACAAGAAGAAAAAAAAACATAGACAGAGTATATAACTGAAAACTAAAACATGCATGCAAGATTAAATTTAGGGGGAAAATTTAGGGGTCTAGAGAGTAATTTAAAACACTGAGAGGGGTTAAAATAAAATTATAAACTCTGGAACAAGGGTAAATTAAAAGCTTTCAAAAAATCAGGGACTAAATGGGTCATTAACCTTTTAAAAACAAATTAAATTTAAATGACTTAATTAAATACGGGTGAAAATTACAAGGACTTATGGTGTAATTTCAAAAGACAAAAACTTTCAAAAGTTACATCTAAAACACGGAAGCACCTAAGTGGGAATAAACCATTTTCAAAAATTAAATCAGCTTTATTTAAACGTGAAATTGAAAACTTCAAATAAGTTTTAGGGACTTGGGTTGCGATTTAGAAAAATGAAAACTTTTTGGGGTAATTATGAAAAGATGAAAGGTTTTAAAAGCAAAATAACTATTTATTTCTTTTAAAACACGTATAAAACACATATTTTTGCTGAAAATGGAAACTTTGTCATTTTCTTAAAAAAAACCAAATGCTCTGTATTCTCTCTCCCACCCCTGATGAATACCGCCATTCATCGGGGAAAAACCCAAAAATTGACGGCCATTTCCAGGAAACGGCCACCGTACAAAAACTTCGCTCCCCGTTCATCGGCAACGGGAAACCAAACGCCACCCCGAAAAAAAAAACCCTCATTTTCACTCTGAACACCAAACCGAATTTAGATTCTTCAGACCTAAAACCTATCCTTCTAGATTTACCAAAACATAAGCCCTCTCCCACCTTCCAGATCTTGGTTACGTCCTTCAAAAACAAAAGGTTTCTGTTTCTGAACTGGTTCACCTCTACGGCCGAAGCCCTAAGATTTGTTACTAGTGGATAAAACTGAAAGGACTCTAAAAAACAAGCTGTCAGCTCACCCTTTAAGCTAGAGGCGATGGGTTTATCACAGGCGACCAGATTTGGGTGACGAACCGACTACCTTAAACAAGGGTAAGGAACTCTTTTAGATCTAGGATTTTTTATGTTTTTGTATGCATGCAAGAAAAAAAATGGATATACCTCTGAAAAGATCTTTTTCTTTATATTGCGCTTCAAAAAAACTGTCTTTACAATATTATGGGTTCAGCCTTATATAACCGAGACGTTGTTACATAAAAAATAAGAGAAATCCTTGTTGTTGTATCCTGCTCTGAAATCCGCCGATATCTTCTGTAAATTTGTTATTTTTTATTTGATCTGTTTTTTTTTTTTGCTTTTTTGCTAATGTTTCCTCCATTTTTGATTGCATGTCGATGTGGCTGCATGAGAGGGGGAGGGGATCAAAGAGAAGCTCTTGGTTTCGATAGCCGAGAAGTCAGTGGAGCCCAAGGGGTGCGCGTGGGAATCTGGAATGTCATGCATGCAACGCAAGCGCGGGGAATGAGTGGGAAGGTCGCCCGTGGGTGCGTGACAACTCTGGAAGCTTCTCAGCTCTAATCTGGACCGTTGACATGCTCCCAGATCCAATGGCCATGATGATGCGGCGCTGGCAGATAATAAGTGCTGCTAGGGCTTCCTTTCAAGGGTGCGATCTGGAACGCTGATCGAGTTTCCAGATCTGACAGTCTAAATTTGACTGTACAAAAAAATGAAAGGTCCATTAGGGTTTTGGTAATGATTAGGCAGATTAGGGTTTTGGTTTTAGTTTGGGCCACAAGTGAGCCGTGTAATATTTATTATTATTATTGGGCTTTTTATTTTGTAAAATGGATTGTTAATTAATTAAAAACTTTAGGCTTTTGTTTATTTATTTAATTGGGCTTTCATTTATTAATCTGTTTTTTTTTTGTTTAATATTAGTATTATAAATATATAATATAACATAGTATATAATAATAATAATAATATAATAATAATAATAATAATAATAATAATAATATAAACCAAATGACAATTAGTATAATACGAATAAAAACCTAATAATATATTTTTTTACTTTTTTATATATATGCTATAACATAAAAAAGGTAATACTAATAATTAAAGCCCAAATGCTAAAATATAAATTGGGTTAACCCCGGATAAAACTAGTGATTACATCGCGACAATGGAAACTTGAGAGTTCGATATACTCACTAGTAAGATATGAACTTCCAAACTATGCATGATGTTCATATTCCAAAAGATGTACTTAAATCCCCAGAACAAAAAACATGTAACGGAACGGAAAAGTACAGAAAACAGACGTATACTCGTCGTAAAGATCAGTAAACATTGGGTTTCGGTGATTGGTGAAGATGGTTTTTATGATGCGGAGAGACATAAGGACCGTTCGGAGAGGAGACGCTTCTCATAGGTTGTCCGCTCCTTGACGACAACCCTGCCTGCACCCTACTGCAAGTTCTGGATTTTGAAGTCGACCCGGTGCGCTCTAATTGTATGGCCTGGAAATGGGAAGAAGTACAAGCCATATCCTTGAGATTAGGCAGAGGCTTTAAGGCTTCAACAACTTCACTCATTTGAGGTCTGGCTTTCGAATCACGGTTAAGGCACTGGGAAGCCAATTGAATCGCTTTCTGTGCACCTTTTATTGAGAATCGTCCTTCAAGGCGAGGATCTATAAGTCGGTAATATCTTCGTCTCTCTTGAAGAAAAGGTCGAGCCCATTCCACCAAGTTATGCTCCTCATTTGGTCGGTTTTTGTCCATGGATCTCCGGCCCGTCAACATCTCAAGCAGAACAACCCCAAAGCTATACACATCACTCTTTGATGTAAGATGCCCTGGAAAAAATATGCATATTTTAGTCCATGATTAAGAGCTCAAAATGTCCACAAAAATGTTGATATATGTCAAATTATCTTCGAAAGAGTTCAAGCATATTTACCTGTCATAACATATTCTGGAGCTGCGTAACCATAGGTTCCCATCACACGAGTAGATACATGAGTCTTGTCTCCCTCTGGACCGTCTTTGGCGAGTCCAAAATCGGAAAGCTTGACGTTGTAATCCTGGAGAAGATTTCATATTTTTTTTTCAGAAAGAAAGTATATACAAGTTGAAGAATAGCAAATTATTTTTACTATAACAGGCACGCACCGCATCCAACAGTATATTTGAAGTTTTAAAGTCTCGATATATTACTGGCCGTTCAGCCTCCTCATGAAGAAAGGCAAGACCTTTCGCAGCATCAAGTGCAATTTTCATTCTGGTGGACCAAGGAAGAGGCATGGACCCTGACAAAATGAATATATAATAGTTACCTAGAGCATGTGATTGAACAATCTCCTAAAACCCCAGTTCCCGGTTATAACTAAGCTTATTCTTAGGATTATACTTCGAAAGAGGTGATTCTCCAAGCTTCCTCGAGGCATAAACTCGTAGACAAGTAGCCTTTGATCATCCTCGATGCAATAACCAATCAACTTGACCAAATTAGGATGGAGGAGATCACCGAGATAATTCACTTCAGCCTAGCTCAAACAAGAGACCAAAGCATAATTCAACCACTTATTCGATAATGTTAGCAGAAAAAGGCGGTTATGATGCGATTTTGTGCATTAATAATGATAAAATATAGAACACTTACAAGCCATTCTCTATGGCCCTGAAGTCCATCGTGGTTTAGGGTTTTGATTGCAACAGATAACCCTGTACCTGGTTTTACTGGAGCAGTTCCATTCTCTCTGATCCAACCTTTGAAAACACAACCAAACCCACCTTCACCGAGAAGACTCTCGGGTCTGAAACTCCTTGTCGCTAACTTAAGATCGTTAAAGGTGAATTTCCGAAGCTGAGAAGCGACTTTAAGCTCCTCACTTATGTTTGGAGTGCATGAAGTACTTTCGGTATTAGTAGTAGTCGAAGATGACACAACTGGAACAACTGGTTGGCCTGTGCTGGTGTCATTTGACTCGTTTGTGGTACCGTTTGACTCATTTGTGGATTCATTTGACACATTCGTTGATTTACTGTCAGCTGATTTGCACCATTAAATAGTCAGAGAAATACAAAGAACTCCATGAGGTCATAACATACGAGTTTGCAGACATTGTACAGATTTTCGTGCACAAACAACATTACTTAATCCAAATGTATTAACAGTACACTATAAAAGATTAGACTAATCAAAATAGGAGAAAAAACAGAGAACCCTTGTGCCTTATCCCGCTATTACACTACAAGGCGACAATCTCAGCTAATATAAACCATAGGGACAACTAGACATCGGAACGAGCATTATATACCAAATCAATCAACAATATATGCATTCAACCTATATCAATGTAGCATAAAATGCACACAGGTAGCATATCAACATATAATTTAAACCCCAAAGTGGATAATGAAATTAAAACACAATATACATTTCAGTTCAGTTCAGCATTCCCATAGGTATTGTTCCATAGGCAAACCATCAATGAATAACTCTAATTATAATATAATCAAGCAACATGAAATAAATTCAATTTGTATACCATATTGAGTGCTGGTTCCATTAATGGAATCCTCCCTTTTGGTCCTTGGATATAAGCAGCTTCCCATAAACCTAATCTTAGACCAGCATCCAGGCTCCCCATCTGCACAATCTTTCATGTTTTCTCCTTTTGATTTCCCAACATTCCAAGGCTCCACCTGGATATCAACTGGTCCTATCCCCATTGTGCAAGTAAACTCAAAAACACTTCATTTCGCTATAAAACACCCACACAAACCAGGGCTTTCGTTTCCTTGATCATCAAAACCCACCAAACCAAGAGAAAATTCATAGAATTCCCTGGAAAATTACAGAAAATGACATAAACCCAGATTGGGAAATGTTCTGAAAATGAATGCCAATCAAAGAGAAGAACATGCAACACAAGATACCCATTCAAACGAGTTACAAACACATTCAAGACACAAAACAGAAGGCATGGTAAAGAATGGTTTTTTAAAATAAAAATTACAAATTTTCAAAGATGGGAAAGTAAAGCTAGCAATTTGAGAAATGGAACAACTAGAAAGCTAACTGAAGGAGAGAGAGAATGAAAAAGGCAGGGGAAAAAGAGAAACTTGAGGTGTTTAAGCGTGAAAAGGAGTGAGATACAAGTGTTTGTGTGTTTTGAGAAAGCAGTGTGAAGCAACAACAGCTTGGCTGGCCTTTTGCTTTTGGCTTTATCCTGTTCAAATCGTGCAGGCTACAATGTTTTCTTTTTCATGCTTTTGTTGTTCTTGTCTGTTAGTTTTTAAAAACTTGAAACACAAATAAAGGAAATCTGTTTGAATATATTAATGAAAAATTGAATTACCATGAAAAAAATCCCAAAAGAATGGAGAACATGACAAACAGGAGATCCAAATAGACCGTTTCAAACCCTTTTTCCCATTTTTGACAAGACTATTTCAAAAAATACTTAAATAAAAAATAGGTGTCTAAAGTATATTTTTTTAACTTTAGGTGTTTAAAATATTTTTTTATAATTTTAGGTGCCTAAAGTATTTTTTTTGTAAAAATAAGTACTCAAAGTTTCAAAAGTTAAAATTTTAGGTACCACAAATATGTCACGTGTCAAGCATTGATTGGTTAAAAAACATTTTAACACCTATTAATGGTCAAGCACCTAAAATTATAACTTTTAAAACTTTAGGCACCTATTTTTACAAAAAAAATACTTTAGGCACCTAAAGTTCAAAAAAGACATACTTTAGGCACCTAAAGTTCAAAAAAAACATACTTTAGGCACCAATTTTTCATTTAAGCCTTTAAAAAAATTTATGCAATTTTATAAGAAAAAACTTTATATACAAGCTGTGTGAACTTTATTTTATACTTGTCTTTTAATTTTTAGATTTAAAGGTTTAGTTTAGTGTTTAAAAGTTAGAGATTTAAGTTTTAAAGTTTATAATTTAAGGTTAAGGTTTAAAATTTAAAATTTAAAATTAGAAATTTAGAATTTAAATTTTATAATGTAAATATACATGCTTGTGTGTATCAAAACTTTACCCAATTTTATAATCTATAAAGATTGGTTTCTCCTTCTTGTATATGTTGCTTACTGTATGAATGTTGTGCCAATTAATCATGCCTTACTGCTAAAAAAATAATCATGCCTTGATATTAGGTTAATTTGATTAGCTTTTTATTGTCTGTCGTTTAATTCATTTAATTAATTTAAGGGGTAAAGTTTACAAATGATTATTAATCTTTCTTAAAATATTTATTTTAATCATCAAATTTTTAAAAATTATAAAATAGACATTAAATTTTAGATTTTTTTGTTACAAAATGAACATTAAGTCGTTAGATGACGTTATCAGCTTAAAAGTGGGCTGATTAGACAACTAAAGTAATACATTAGTTGTTACATAATGATAATTGAACTATTTAATTGTTACATAATAGTAAATTCACTATTTAATTGTTATAAAATGATTATTGAACTATTTAATTGTTACAAATAATTATTGAACTATTTAATTATTATAAAATGGTTAGTTATTACATGTTATATTTTAAATTTTTGTTGTTGTTGATTTTAAGAGACTTTGTTTCTAGAAACGTTTCAAATGAAGGAATGAAAGTGTTTTTGGTTTCCAAAAATATTTCTTGAAAAAAACCTTTAATTCCTTTCATTTGAAGCGTTTTTTTTTTTGGGGGGGGATTAATTCCTTTCATTTAAAAGATTTCTAGAAACAAAAATCTCTTAATTCCTTTCATTTCAAGTGTTTATGAAAACAAAGTCTTGAAATCAATAGCAAAAAAAAAAAAAAAAAACTTGCAGTCAACATGTAATAACCAACCATTTTATAACAATTAAATAGTTTAATGACCATTTTGTACCAATTAAATAGTTAATGATTATTTTATAATAATTAAATAGTTCAATGATCGTTTTGTAACAAGTAAATAGTGAATTTATCATTATGTAACAATTAAATAGTTTAATTACCATTATGTAACACTTACAAAGTTCAATGATCATTTTATAACAACTAATATATTATTTAGTTGCCCAGTCAGCCCGTCGCTAGGCTGCTAAGAACATCTAACGTCTAACATGTTAGTGAGAACTTTATCCTTAATTTAATCACTATAACTTATTAAATTACCAAATTTTAGGGTTAGTCTAGCTTCTTACACGTAAATTAATGTTCTATTTATGATGTTATAAATAAAATAAATTAAAGGGTAAACTACACCAGTGGTCACTAAACTATTATTTTTTTTATTTTGATCACCGAATTATTTTTTTGGCAAAATTGTCACTAACATTGTGTTTCTTTCTTATTTTGGTCACTGACCGTTAAAAAGTTTAACGGAAAGTAGAACCCAACAAGTGTCCCAGTAGAAAAGCGGATGATGTTCATCCTAGGAGACACGAGTTGAAATCGCTATATCTACATGGTGTATGCATTGTCAAAAGCTTAAGAATATCTATGAACAGATACTACCTTATAATTACCTTTAAACTATTAAAAAAACTATTGGTCAAAGTAAAACAAGCGGGAAAAATAATTGCATATGCAATTGATATCTTGGAAAAGGATAAGGGCACCCAACAACTAAGCTAGCCTAAGCATTTGACATATTTTCACCAACTATTATATTTAACGTATACCGTTTCAAAACCACAAAATTATACCAAAATTAAAACTGCATTTTACATTGAAAATGATGATTGTATATGCAAGGAGATCACCTCTTCAAGAACAGAAATCAAGTTGACCGTACTTTGTTACTCCCATCAGGGGTGAGAGTTCGAGTCGAGTCAAAAATTTCGAGTTATTCGAGTTTACAAGCCTAATTTTACAACTTGAACTTAATTTGAAATTTTTTCGATTCGAGTCGAGTTTAGCGAGTTCGAGTCGAATTTTCGAGTTTATGTACAAATCTTAATTGTAACTATTTATAATAGTATAGTATGTTTTGATTCAAATTTAACGGCTTTCTCTAATAATATAAGATCTACATACATATAAGTTCGAGTTATTTCATTAAATTACGGGCTTCGTTAAAACCTCCTTCTTATCTAGGTAAGGCCAAGGCGAGACCAAAGATAGCGGAAGGAGGAAAAGAGTGCCCCAAAATATATTTTCCAGTTTAGGGTTTAGGAAATATTTGATAAATTTAAAACGCATCGTTGTAATAACTAAAGTTTTGAGGTATATGGGTTTTTTATGGCGGGGTTTTTTGATTCGAATACATTTTGAAAATATTTAAGGAAGATAAATGCGTATATTAAAATATTCGAAAAGTACCGGATTAACGAAAATAAAATGCATAAATTAAAATTTCGGGAGCGGATCGGAATGAACAAAATAAAATACGTAAATTAAATTGTAGAAATTTAAATGCGGAAAATTAAAAGTGATAAATTAAATACGATAAATTAAATACGAAAATTAAAAACATAAAATAAATAGTATAATATAAAAGATACAAATAAAAATCGCATTAAATAAAATAAAAAATGAATCTAGAAAGTGACCAAATTGTAAAAAAAAGAAAATTAAAAGGCAAAAAAGATAAGATATGACTGAAATAAAACTGAAAATAAAATTACAGAGGTTAAATGTGCAATTAGCCCAGGGGATATTTTCGAGTTATTCGAAAAATCGAATAACTCGAAATTTGAAAATTTGAACTCGACTCGAAACTGAAATTTTTTCGAGTTATTCGATTTGACTCGAATAACTCGACTTGAATAACTCGAAATTAAAAAAAATCAATTTTTTCGAGTCGAGTTTTGCTCACCCCTAACTCCCATAATAACCTTTTTTGCATGTTTTAGTCCATATATTAAAATAACTGAAACTAATATTCAGTTCAATTATGAAATTCATAACCAACAACTGATCAAAAAATTCAACTTAAACGATCCTCAAACCAATTAAATCGACTTACTCGATTAAATCAGTAGCTCGTTTTCTGGTTTGAATTACGAATTACTCTCCCTAAAAAGAAGCAAGGTGATTAAATATTTTTTAATACAACCACCGATACTTGATTTATTAATCAAATAATCTGAATCAAATATTTTATAAACTCATTAAAAAGATAACTTTTTAATTTAATTTACTTCATTCGCACAACACCAAAAATGCTTGACAAATATTTTTTTTGTCCAAAGGAATGACAATGGCCTTGACCCAATGCTCAATCATTAGCCTTGTAAAAGATATGATGATAATGACACGAGCCGCCAGTTTGAACCTAAGTCATATGCGCAATTAGCAGTCGAAGGGGTTTCGATAGAGGAATTGGGCGTGAAAAGACCACCAGACTTAGCCCGATCCATGGGAGATTCTAGAATGTTCTAGAAGATGACATTATCCATTTGATTTATTTGAATTATTTCAAATGTTTTATTTAGATAATGATAGAGATAATTAGAGATTTTGTAAAGATATGATGTAATCTCGTCCGTCGATGTAAATCAGTTTTGACTGTTAGATCTGGGGGACTTCAACTATAAATAGAGGCTCCCCACCTCACATGTAAATCATTCAATCTTTTATCTTCAGAGTAATCAAGGCATTCACTCTAAAAATCCTCTGAGTTGTTCTTCATGTTCTTGGTTTTCTTCTTTTGGTTTGCAAGGCCATCCTCTATAGTTTGCTTCCGCTTAGAACGATCTTGCGTTCTTAGTGCCTTTGAAGTTTTGATCTTCCAGAGTGAGAAATTAGGCTTACTTAGTCGTTTTTCTGAGGAACATTGACTAAGGCCGCGCGGTTTGCTAGGTCAAAATTCTAGCCCCGTGATAGTTGGTATCAGAGCGAGTGTTCGTGGAAGGCACTGAATTGAGATGGCACCAAAGAAAGGAGAAGCTGTTGCAGCGCAAAAGGGTACAGAGTCCTAGGCTGCTGAAGAAAAGCGAGGGAGTTCGAAAGATATCCTCACATCGTTAGAGGGTAAGGCAACCCGACTTGAGGAATCAGTGAAGGACTCGATTGAGCGACTTGATGTGGTTGATAGAAGCTTTGAGGAGCAGGACAACAAAAGGGACCATCTCAAGGGAGAGATAGAGGAACTTCTCACAGATTTATTCGAGAAGTTGGGTAACAGAGGCAATGCGTTTGAGGCTGAGTTTCAGGCTGTGAAGATGGAGATAGAAGAGATGAAGGCAGAATTGTTCTTAGTTAAAGCTGCATTGAAGAATGAAGCAGGGTCCGCTGTGTCCAAGCTAAGGAAGAGCATCCTAAAGTCGAAGCAGTTTAAGGGGAACAGATCGGCTCAAGATGTTGAGAACTTCGTGTGGGGCATTGAACAATATTTTCGGGCCATGGACATCAAGGATGATGCAGAAAATGTAACTATTGCTTCTATGTATTTGACTGACGTCGCTCTATTGTGGTGGCAACGCAGATGCTCTGAGGAGAAGAGCCATGACATTCCTATTGAGACATGAAAGAAGTTTCAAGTTGAGCTTAAATATAAATTCTATCCAAACAACGCCCGACACGAGACTCGAAAGAAGTTGTGGCAACTTAGACATGACGATTCCATCATTGAGTATGTTAGAGAGTTCATTGAGCTCAAGCTCTAAATCCTGAACTTGAGTGAAGACGAGGGCTTCTTTACTTTCATACATGAACTCCAATGTTGAGCCCAAATGGAGTTAATGCGGAGGGGAGTGCAGGATCTTTCCAAAGCATTGGTCGTTGCTGAATCTATTGCACAGTTTGAAGTTGGAAAATCTAAGTCTTTCAAGCCTTGTAGCAAGGACAATAGTGGGGGAGACGGGGATGATCGTCATTGCAGTGATGGTGACGAAAAGCACAACAAGTTCATCAGACCATTGGAAAAGAAAGAACGAGGACCCGTAAGGTGCTATCGTTGTGATGATCTACACCTAGTGAAAGACTATCCCAAGAATAGCCGCCTCGATTCCATCGTTGATGGGGACGACGAGCAAGATAAATGGGAATGTAGACTTGGTACGATTGCGAGTGTCAAAGCAATCGAGGCAAGAGTAGAGGGGAAGTAATTGAAGTGTTACCAATGCAAAGGGCCTCATTTGACGAGAGAGTGCTCGGATCGAGTCAAGCCGTCTAAGGAGGAAGACAAGTCCGAGAATAGTGAGTCTTTGAAGTTTGGTTCGATGCTGTTGAGTTATGCAAAGGCAAGAAAGGGCCAGAAGAAGAAAGGGTTGATGTACTTAGACATCAACGTTGCAGGTCAAATGAGAAGTGATCTTGTTGACACGGGAACATCTCACTTGTTCATGTCAAAGAAAGTTGCCAAAAAGCTTGGTTTGAAGGTTGAGATGCCAATTGGGGTAATCAAGATTGTCAATTCCAAAGGTGTTCCGACAGTGGTAATGGCACGAGGCATGGAATTGCAAGTTGGAGAGTGAAAAGGCAAGGAAACCTTTGAGGTAATTCACTTGGATGACTATGATTTTGTCATCGGTTTAAATTTCCTTGACCAGATTAATGCATTTTTGTCCTTTTTTGCCGATTGTGTTTGCATTTTGGATCATCGCAAACAATGCATCGTTTCGGTTCATCGAGATGCGAGGGTTGAGAACAGGGTGTTGAATGCTGTTGAGCTAACCAATGATGTTGACTTGATTGCTGCCACTGAGGAGACGACCTTCGAAGGGCTAGTAGAGGCGAAGCCTTTCAGAGACATGAGATCTGTTGAGTGTCCACCAGTGAGCAAGATGGATGGGGCATTGAGCTTATTGGACAAAGAAACATTAGTACGAGCTGAGGTGTCAGACTTCAAGATTGAAGAAGTACCGATGTTTTCGATAAGCGATGAGTTGCCGATAGGCGATGGTGCATCAGGCTTCGCAAGAAAATAAGTGTTGATGCGAGTTAGAGTGAATGCCAGACAAAGTCTAAAGAAGGTATATCTCGATCACAATCATGGCGTTTTACAGTTTGATTTGCCTAGTTTACTGGGTGTAGAAAGCAGAAAACCTAACCCATCAGATGTTGCTAAGACTTGGCGAGGACATAAGCAATCTTTCAGAGTTCTGAGGGTCCGTTCAGTGTTCAATGTGATGATGTCCAAGTGGTTGAGCAAGGATCGATGGGATCCGAGTATGGGCAAGTTACAACTGGTAGGAAGGAGTTCCTCCGATTAAGATGTACGTAGTGGGTCGACGAAAGATGTTACATGGCGGAGAGCATCGAAGCGAGCAGTCATCATGAGGGGATAACTAAGTCAGAGTCGAGTGCTCTTTATGGGGAGAGCGGTCCTTATGGGGGACAACCAAGCCTGATTCTGAATTGAAAGCAAGTCAAGATGCAGAAGCGAGTACAGGATCACATAGTCCAACGAGGACGTCGCTAAGTTTGGTGGGGGAGATTGACACGGGCCGCCAGTTTGAACCTGAGTCATATGCGCAGTTAGCTGTCGAAGGGGTTCTGATAGAGGAATTGGGCGTGAAAAGACCACCAGAGTTAGCCTGATCCATGGGATATTCTAGAATGTTCTAGAAGATGACATTATCCATTTGATTTATTTGAATTATTCCAAATGTTTTATTTAGATAATGTTAGAAATAATTAGAGATTTTGTAAAGATATGATGTAATCTCGTCCGTCGATGTAAATCAGTTTTGACTGTCAGATCTGGGGGACTTTAACTATAAATAGAGGCTCCCCACCTCACTTGTAAATCATTCGATCTTTTATCTTCAGAGTAATCAAGGCATTCACTCTAAAAATACTCTGAATTGTTCTTCGTGTTCTTGGTTTTCTTCTTTTGGTTTGCAAGGCAATCCTCTATAGTTTGCTTCTGCTTAGAACGATCTTGTGTTCTTAGTGCCTTGGAAGTTTTGATCTTTCGGAGTGAGAAATCAAGCTTACTTAGTCGTTTGTCTAAGGAACATTGACTAAGGCCGCGCAGTTTGCTAGGTCAAAATTCTAGCCCGTGACAATAATCAATTCCAAAATTTCATATATAAAAGCCCAAAACCGTGGTTGTTTTGGGCTTCTTTTTCTTTTATAAATGTTCAGCTTAAGGGGGTAAAAAGCCTTTGAAATTTTTTAAAAAATAATAATAATAATTAAGCCTTTGAACTTTTTTTGCACTCAATTAAGCTATTGAATCAAGAAATTTAATCAATTAAGACATTTGACCAATTTTGACCATTAAATTTTGATTGTTTTTTTCTTTAGATATTACTGGCACATGATACAGTACAGTTTTATCATGTTGCATTTATAGATTTTTTTCAAAAAATATTTTTTATAAATTTTTTAAGTCTTTTAGAATTTTTAAAACTTTTAAAGATTTTTTTAAATAAAATAAAAATTATGAAAAATGTCAAGTGGAAACACTGTGACACGACACACTGCACCAACATATCCAAAAAACTGTCAAAATTTAATGGTCAAAATTGGTCAAAAGGCTTAATTGCTTAAATTTTGTGGTTCAAGGGCTTAATTGGGTGCAAAAAAATTCAAGGGGCTTAATTGATTTTTTTTCCAAAAGTTCAAAGGCTTCTTACACCCTTAAGCCTAAATATTTCATATACAAGAATAAATATTAATCACAAATTTTAAAATTGTTATATGTCCAAAATAAATATCTTAATATTTTTGAATAATTTCAAGTACGATTATAATCTCTTAAAACGATTGAACAAATGTCTAACAGCTTCTAATCTACATCTACTCCTCTTTAAGCAACAATTTGTTCCCTTTATTATTTGAACATATTCGAATATGTTATGTCATTTTTAAATAGATTTAAATATATTAGATCCTGAACCCAACGAGTGGTTCCAGTGGGAAAAAAAGCAAGAAATTTATCCTAGGATATCCAGATTCAAGCACTTGTGTGTGCAAGATGTATGTGTACTGTCTAATGTTTAAGAAAAAAGTATGAACATATACTATCATGTAATCACACAAATATATATGGAGCGGAGAAAGAAGAGAGGGGCGATGGGCACTTGATTCAGCCTTTTTTCCTTCTTCGGTTGCATGTGTATTTATAGCCCATGGTAGGGTTGCGCATTCGGTTGGTTAGGTTAACCGACCGAACCAAATTACCCAAAATCTATTAACCGATTTTTTTTTCGTTTTAACCGTTAACCAAACCGATTTTTTTTTGAAAATTTTTAATCAAACCGAAAAAGTTCGGTTAATTCGGTCGATTTTCGAATTAACCAAAATTTGTTATAAAATTTTGGGTAAATTACACAAATGGTCACTAAACTATTCTAAAATAATATTTTTAGTCATTGACCTTTCAGAAGTTACAAACAATCATTAAACTTATCGAACTATTACAAGATGGTCATTGACTCATTGCACGTTATAAATTATTGACAAGTTTTGAAAAATTTAATGACCATTTTATAATAAATCAATAAATTTAATGATCATTTTGTGCTAATTTAATAAAGTTTAATGAACATTTTATAATATATCAAAAATATTAATGATCATTTTATAACTTTTAAAAGTTCAGTGACAAAAAATAAATATATGTAAAATATATAATATTTAATATATAATAATTTCAATTAATTCGGTTAATTAACCTATTTCGAACCGAATTAACCGATAACCGAAATTTGAAAAAATTATTAACTGTTAAGCGATCCGACCTAAAATTAACCAAAAAAATTCGGTTATGTCGGTTAATTCTGTTAAAACTGAATAATGAACACCCTCAGCCCCTGGTGTTGCTGGTGATTGGACGGTTCCAACCTGGTAACAGCCTACCAACGAGTTGGAAGAGATAGGCTCAACTTTCAAGTATAAAGCTTAGCATGTCGATCACGTGGGTGGGGTTACTGTAGCGCCTGACAGTGTATGTTTTCAAAACAGTGTAGGCCTCCGGTTTCATCATCTCCGGTATTGCAAGACTCCAGAGAAGTACTCTGAAATACCGAGTGTGAAGGCGCTAAGGGTAATGGAAAAAACTTTGATTTACAAGTCGTGTAAACTTTAGCTTACACGTGCCTTTTAGTTTTAGTGGTTAGTGTTTTAGTTTAGGGTTTATAGTTTAGGGTATTAGGTTGTTGGGGTTTGAATTTAAGGTTAGTGTTTAGAAATTATGGTATAGGGTTTAGCTTTTAAGGATTAAGGTTAGGAATTTGGGATTTGGATTTTTTTATAGTGTAAATATGCATGCTTGTGTATTTTACACAAGCCCGTATATCAAAATTTTACCCTATATATTAGAGGACTTATATCTAATATGCTGGCGTGGAAAACTTTTACTTTCCACAAATGCCTTAATTTTAGGGTTTAGGGACTTAGTTTAGGGCATATGGTTTAGGGGTTTAGGTGTAGGGGTTTAGTATTTAGGGGTAATGGTTATAACTTAGGGGTTAGGGTTAGGATTTAGGGTTTAGAGGTTAGGGGTTTAGGTTGTAGGGTAATATGTTGAGGATCTAGGTTTTAACCTATAAACCCTAAACTCTAGCCCTAAACACAAATTCTATTCACAATCCCTAAATTCTTAATTACTAAAACTAAACCCATACACCCTACACCTTGAATTGAATCCCTAAACCCTAAAACTAAGGCACTTATGAAAACTAAAAATTTCTACCGCCAGTATATTAAATAATTACCCTATATTAGATCCTTGTTGAATATTTTGAAAGGTTATCATTTATATGCATCTGTTATGTAGTATTGCGTTATTGTCCAAATGCCACCTTTGGGCCCAAAGACCATGGCTGGTATGAGATCTTCGGGTCCATAATGAGTTTCGCTGCAAATTATTGACCACCCACCCACCCACACATATATTCTTTAAATGAGATATATTTTAATCTTTGAATCTTAAATTACTTGATGATTAAGTATAGTTCGATTGACATTATCATTAGTATAATATATAAAAAAATATTTGGGATCGAGCTTATTTAAGCGTTTAAAAATCTGATTTATGAGTGAGGAGAGGGTTTGGATAGTATAAACGTAATACATTGTTAAAAAAACTCTATGAGGTAACATCTATTAAATGTGATTAAATGAACTAATTAGACTAAATTCGGATCTTTAAAACATTTAAAATAAAGCTAGATTATCATTATATTTTATTGACTTAAGGGATCATTTTTACTCTGTAGTAATTTCAAATCAGTAATTTTGTCCATCCTTTATAATTGCAAGGCTTTTTAGTCTTTCAAAATTAAAAATGTTTTTCTTTCTTTTTAGTTTTATCAATTTAGTCCTCAAACTCTTGAATTACATCAATCTCTCCCTTTGATCGTCATTGACTAACATAGTCGTTATCACCAGTCGTCATTTGTCTCTGTTATTAAATAATTAAAATCATCTGAGTTTGCATGTTCAGATGTTAGTTTCTTTAATAAATTAATGTCCTCCACTAAGATGACAAGTTAATTTTGAAGATGTGACAATACATATAACGTAGTTTTTTTCATAAAAAATAATTTTAAAATAATTAATTAATTATAAAACTCTTTATTCGTACTACCATGTCATCAAAATTGATCTATCATCATCGACATGACAAGACAAATGGGGATGATGATTAATGTGGAAGCAAATAGTGACCACATGCGTAAAATCTAATAGCTCTGTCAGTCAACGAAGATCAAAGGACAAGATTGATACAATTCAACAATTTGAGGGATAAATTGATGAAATTAAAACAGAGGGGCAACATTGCTAATTTTGGACGACTACGATGGCTAAATTGATGCAATTAAAAAGGAGAAAAAAATTATTGATTTGTGTAGCGACCCATTTTTAAATTTGAAGATTATGGTTTGAAATGGCATCAAAGGAGATGACACCCGTAAAATGGGATGACACTCCCAATAGACTATCGTTAATTTTTTTTAACGAAGGGTGGAGTTGCCACCGACCATTTTTGGTAGGCCGGACACCGAAAAGACAACCAGATATAGGTTCGGAAGTTGGTTACGAGTAGGGAAGGGTTAGTACCCTCGCTACGCCCAAAATTGGTATCTAAAAGTTCGCGTTATATTTATTTAAGGAAAATAAAAATTCAGTTTAATTTAATAATTAACCTCCCAAAATGAATAATAGTTTAAATCCGCTTTGGTATTCACGACATTCAAAGGAGATGTCACCCGGAGGCCGGGATGACACTCCTAGTAGAAATATCGGAATAATGAGGCAAATGCTATACTTTAATAAATAAATAAAAATTAAATACGTGTGATAAATCCAAAACCAACCTTCGTATCCACAACATTCAGAGGGGATGTCACCCGGAGGACGGGATGACACTCATAATAGAAATATCGGAATAATGAGGACAAAAAAAATTATATGTAATATTTTCGCGAAATGACAAATAATATAAGATTAATGTGAAGAATTTAAATATGAAATAATAAAATGAAGCAAATAAATTACTACATAATATATACATAACTAATATAAAATTAGTATAAATAATAAAAACAAATAAAATGCTACATAATATATATACATAAATACTATATTATATATATACATAAACACATAATATCTTATGCATTACATATATACATTTACATGATAATATACTATCCATGATATATAATAAATACACATAAAAGAAATGCAATAAGAAAAATAAATAAAGGACCAAATTAAATGAAGACAACATAAAGGGAAATAATAAAAAATACGGGACAAAAAACAAAAAGAGAGGGACCAGATTGGCAGTTTTTCCATTCACAACTATTAGAAAACTAATTTTAGGACCTAATCACAAAGTCTTCAAAAATTCCAAGGATTAAAAGTGCCATTTTACCGTGCGAATACTACATTCTGCAATATTTTTTATGCGGGGGACTGAAAGGGTGATTAATCCATTTTAAATCCGAAATTAATTAAGATTAGGGACTGGATTGCGAAGGAAATTAAACAAACAGGGACCTCAAAGGTGAATAACCCAAGCGGAGTAATTGAAAGAGTAATTTACCCATTTTCTAAACAACACGCGGATCTTGTCGGGTTGCTTATCCGGGTAATGACCAAAACGACGTCATTTTGGTCCTAGATTCAGACGCTCAAAACGGCATCGTTTTAATACCCTATTTAAGTTCGTTTTCAACAAAAAAAAATCATTTATCAGTCAGTTTATAAAATAAATCCTCCAAAACGCTCTATAATGGCTTCGGCCGGCAGTAGCTCGGTGGGTGGCAGAGCGTCGCCGCTGCCGGTGGCCAGAGATCCCGAAATTCACTGGAAGGTATATTTTTTCTCCTAGATCCTTATTTAGGATTTATTTTTTAAAAAAACGCCTTCAAGTATTGTAGATTTGGGTTAGTTTGGAGGGCAAAAAGAAATAAATAAAAAATAGTAACAAAGTTATACCTTTCGTTCTCTTGTTTAACCGGTTTTTGGACTGAGTTTGATTCGAACACTTTGCGCTGTTTTTTATTCGATTTCTCACGTGTGTGTAAAATTACAAAGACGTCTTTGAGTAGATTTATACCCGAAAAAAAAGAGAAGCATACAAGTTGGCTTCTTAAATTGATTTTACATGTATGAAAAAGGCTAATAATTCTCTGCTCCTGCTTTTTCAGGTCTGAAACGACTGCTTGGGCAGTGGACAGACAAGTGGCCGGTCAGAGATGGGCGGTGGAGTGCGGCAAGGGTGCGCGTGCACCGGACAGCCAAGAAATGACCGGCGCGTGATGAAGAGCCATAGTGACGTCGGCGGCTTGAGCAAGTTGTATGGTATTTAGGGTTTGTTGTTTTTTTAGGCTAGGGTTATACTTGGGCTGATTGGGTATCTATTGGGCTTTGGGTCATTTGTAATGGGTTTAGGTTTTGGGTCATCTGTAACGGGTTTAGGTTTTGGGTTTGGTTTGGGCCTGACCCGGACTGAAATGGGTCACAACAATTTGAAATTACTTACATGGATAAAATCATCCCTTAAACCTATTTTATTTGATAAAGAGAAGGAAAAAAATTGTCCGAGATTAAACCTGAAATCTAATGTCAGTTATAATTAAAACGATTCTTTTGCCAATATACCATAGATTTGTTCGACGAATGTAAAATTAATATATATTTTTGTATAATCACTAGTACTCGATTTATTGATTAACTAGTCCAGATTAGTATTGCAAAGGCCCATGAGTGGCACTCTCAAACTAATTTACTCCATATACTATCTTAAAATTCAAATATCTAATGTTAACATATTTAGAATCTATTTCGTTTTAGAAAATATTTTTTTTTAATTTTTATTTCCATTTTTAGAAAATAATTTTCATTTTCATTTTTTCAAAATTAAAAAACATGTTTCTTTAATAAAAATGAAAATTTATTTTTAAAAAAAAATTAATGAAAATATGTTTGACATTTGATTTTTCAGAATAACAAATGAACAAATAATTATTAAATAATTAAATTAAAATATAATTATTAAACAATTTTATTATTATAATAAATAAAATTTAATTCAATTACATAAATCAAAGTTTTATATCAATAAAAGTATTGCCATTAGAATTATTCAAACCCAAAATAAATAAATTTAAATTTTAAAAAACCTTATTTTCATCTTTTTCCTCTTTTCTAAAATATTTTCAATAAAAAATAGTGAAAGCATCTTTTTATGATTTTTAAATTTTTACTCATTTTAAATTTTATTTTCCAAAAAATATTTTCTAATTTTACAGTAAGGATGTTCTCTTTAATATTTTTTATTTTCTAAAAAATAAAAATAAAAATAACCTTTATTCTCCTTAATCAAACAAATTAGTATTTATTTTAGTAGACTAACAGATAATTAGTAAAATTATTATAGTTTTTTGTTTTCCAAGACATCTATTAGAGTGAATATAATGATTAATTTTATGTGTTTTATTAGATTATATAGAGAATAAATATTTACCATAAATTTTAAAGCTGCTCAATGTCACTGGACGCCGATAAAATTATTATAGTTTAATAAACTGTTAGTTTGGCGGCATAGTAGTAAAGAATAGCTGTAAGAGGGCAAAACTATTGAATAAGAAAACGTGGGATTCCTTGAAAGTAGAGAAAAGAAAATGGAACAGGTGATCTCAAAAATCAATGGAGAATCCCAAAGAAAGTAAAATGAAGAAGCAGACTGTAATTATTTATTTTTGTCCGAGTTTTAGTATTTTTAGTATTATTATAATAATATTATTATTAAAAAAGAAAAAAATAATAAATAAAAAAGTGGAGAGCTCGAGGCGAAAACCCGAAAAAGAGCGTCTTGAAGCAAAGGAAGGATCTGAGTCGAAAACTCGTAAAGGGCGACTCAGATAAATTTTGAGGCTGGAAATCCGGAGAGAAGAGTTGTCCTCACGAGTACCAGAAGAAAAAGCTTCAGGCAAAGACTCTACTCCGGTTGACGGGATAACGTATCATTCATATTGTGGATACTTGGAGGTTTTGCATTTCATGTTTTCCTTTTCCTCATGTTTGCCACGACCATCTCAAAATTGTTCCAAATCCTTAATCATAATAAAATCACATTTTTGATCTCTCGTTCCTTGTCTTCTTGTTAGTTGCCATAAACATCATGCAAATAAGTTAACAGAGGCTTATAATAAACAAGAGATTTCTGAGCATTACTGTGATCTAACCTTGAAGATGCAGGTGATTAGAAAACAGCATTAACCTTGCCCTCCAGCTGCCTACATGATGTATGTTGAAGCGGGACGAGCAGAAGGCTTCGAGCACCAGGGTAAGATGACCAATGTCACATACCCCGCTGGTTTAAAGAAAGCATTCGAGACGACAAGAGAGATTTTTTAGGTGAAAACCCAGAAGGCACCTCAAAAAAAGAATAGGTAAAAAAAACAACAAAAAACAAAAAAAAAACTCTAAAGTGAAAACCCGAAAGGGCACTTTAGAACCCCAACCAGAAATTCAAAAAAGAAAGGTTGAACCCAACAGTAAAATGGGGTATCACCACTAGAGGAAGAAAAAAGGAGAAATCAAGCAGCGAAAAGTTGAGATTGACTGATGGTCGAAGCAGACGCACCAAGATATTGACACTTATGCATCATGTGTAGTTAGACATCCCTAGGATTAGGAGCATGCTAACTCATTCGTCATAGCATTTTGTCTATTCTAGACAGGTATCTGCATTAAAGAAGCATGGCAGCCTAGGTAGCGTAAGGCCAGATCGCTAGCCATTTTGGTGTGAATCCCAAATTTGAAGATAAAGGTTCTATATAGGAAGGGCCTACATTTTCAAGTGCCCGCAGCGAAAGGTTCTATATAGGAAGAATTCGCCGCTCCGAGGCTTCAGGAGCTAAAAGTTCTATATAGGAAGGGCTTGCGGCTCCAGGGTGAAGACTAACATTTCTATATAGGAAGAACTCTTAGCCGAAGGAATTCACCCATGACACAAAAGGTTTTATATAAGGAAAACCCGTTGTGTTGGAGGCGAAGAGTCCTATATAGGAAGTGCTCTGAGCTTTACTATCTTAGAGTGAAAGGTTCTATATAGGAAGAACCTGTAACTTTGAGATTTCAGAAGCTAAGAGTTTTATATAGGAATGACTTGCGGCTTCAGGGTTTGAAGACTAACAGTTCTATATAGGAAGAACTCCCAATCAAAAGAATCCGTCTGTGACGCATAAGGTTTTGTATAGGAGAAACCAGCACTAAAGGTGAAGAGTTCTATATAGGAAGGACTCCAAGATTTACTGCCTCAGAGTGAAAAGTTATATATAGGAGGGACTCGTAACTCAAGACTTCAGAATGAAAGGTTCTATATAGGGAGGGCCTATAGTTCTAAGATCAGAAGGTGAAGAAGTTCTATATAAGAAGAACTTACGAGCCTGAAAATTTAGCCAAGGAAAAGCGGAGAGTTCCAGAAGAACACGTGATTCCAAAGCCACAAACAGGGAAGTCGAATAAAAATAAGTGCTTATAATCTTTGCTTTGTTCTCGTTCTACGAGAACAAGCAAAGAGGGGCAACTGTAATCACTCATGTTTATCCGGTGTATAAACATCGCGTTAATTTACATTAGTTTAATAATTTACATATTACTCTTGCATGTATACCTATTATATTATTTGTTTGCTTATTATATATGTGTGATTGATGTGTGTGACACGTGTGAGTGCATATGTATTATTCATATGTATGTGTTAATGCTCATTATAGTATATGTGTCATACGTACGTATATTTTATATGTGTGCATTATGCGTGTGACGGTATATGCATGTATGTTTGTATATGATATTAATTAAAAATGTGTTATATGTTAATATTCGTATGTATACTTGTACGTGTGTATATTATATGCGCATGCATTGTTGTCATTATTATTATTATTATTATTAACATCATTATTAATACTATTATTGGGCTGTGTAAAAACATAATTTAAATAAAATAGAACCCAAATTGTATTTAAATCAAAAAATACTAAATAGTCCAGTCCATATTATTACATAGTCCGAAATTATAAGGTTGCATGGCCCATTTTTTTTTTACCTGAACCCAAGTCCAAAAAACCCTATCATCTAACCTAATCTTTTCTAACTTATGTGAAGCCCAATCTGGGCCGTCAGATCAAATTTTGATCTAACGGTCCAGATCGAAGGAGAACACCCACCAGCTGGCCGCGTGAAGCCCATGATCGGGCCGTCAGACTTTCCACGCGCGCGTGTTGGACACGCGCCGGATCATCCAGCTTCCACGAGCAATGTGTCACCATCTGGTGCCATCCTTCCAATTCCCAGAGTGCATCTGAGCCGCCCATGCAACAAAGCATCCCACCTGTTGGATCAGATCTGATCCAACGACCGAGACTCACTCTGACTGAACGAGTCACCTCCGCCATGCCTCCACCATGTCGGCCGTACCAACCGCCGCTCAGAGAGCGTGCCAAAAACACCAAAAGACAGTCTGTCAGTACCAAATCTCAAAAAAATATGTATTACATATCTTATTTTCTACCAAAAACAACCATAGATTAGGCGTATATGTAAACCAACAAAAATTGTAATATCAGGAGTCTTTCCAGAAATACAAAAAAAGAGCTTCCATTGGCAATTTTTTTCTCTCATTTTATGCATGCATGTAAGTAATAAGCCAAAAAAGAAAAAAATGATAGAGTTTACCTAAGGAAAAATCCTTCCCTGCTGGTGATAAACTCCGAGGAGTGAGCTACAAAAAGGGAATTTTTCTTTGTTTTTGTCTCAAAACGTCAGAGACCTAGGTTTTGCGGCCTCAAAATAGAAGGATTTTGGTTCGACCTTTTGAAAGTAGAGAGGTTTCGGTTCTGGACAAGAGTCGTGGCTGGGTTTTAGGATGATTGAGTGTTAGGGGGCGGTGGCCCGGCCTCTAGAACCACGGTGACTGAAGGGGGTTTGGGGGTTGCATTATCTGAAAAATAGAGAGATTGAAGAGTCTCTTTTAGGGTTCAAAAAAATGAAGGAAAATGAAATAGGGGGCCGGTTGGGTGAGTTTTATAGAATTAAAATAAAACAAAAAAGGGTAAATTGCTTCATAAATCTTCCCTAACACTTAAAATTTTCAGTTCTGTCTCGCCCCTTGGGTAATTTGCAATCCCGGTCCTTATAGCTTTTCAAAACATTTCAATTTAGCCCTCAAATAAACCGAATTCAGATTTCAAATGGTTTAATTACCCCACAGGCCATTCCGCATTTTCAAACTTTGCACTTTGAGCTTGCCCCTTGGTCATATTGCATATCTAGTCCCTGCAAGTCTGTTTCAGTTTTTAATTAAATCCCTGAATGTGTTTCTTGTTTATTTAATTTTTGCTTCACGGTTTTCCTTTTGTTGCATTTCAGACCTTTCTCATGTTTGAATATTTGTATCATTTAATTTCTATTTCATGTTGTCAGCAAGTTCATTTTGTTCATACATGTACTAATATCATGTTTATTTGCGTATTTTGGGTTGTGTCATGCTTTCTACGTTGTTTATTTTGTTTGTTCGTACTACGCATTTTTTTAGCATCATATTTTAGTTTAGATTATACGACATGACTGCCTATGATTAACATGTTCATTTTATTTTTGATATATTTATTTTGTTCATCACCTTAATATAGGTTTTTATATCATCTTTGTTTTTGTTTTTAAAGGTGTTGTTTTTTTATGTTTTAATTTGTCCATCCATATGATACATATATGTTCGTTTTAAATATTTTGTTTTCTATGCCATGTTTTTACGTATATAAGTATGTTATTTATGTGTTTGTTTGATCTTGAAGCATGATAGGAAATTAAGTACCTTATTACATGTTTGATTTAGTTTCGTGTAAAAGTGTGGTGCCTAGGTTTTAGTTTTTATTTGATGTTTTTGATTCTATTATCATGTCTAGGTTTGTTGCCTTATTTCGTTAGTTTAACATTGTATCTTATCCATGTCATGTATGTGATATATGTAGCGATGTCTGTTTCGCTAAAAAATGAAGTTTTTGAAGTGTTTATTGTCTTTCGGGTATTAAAATATTTATTCCGTGGGAGTTTTGAAAACCGCGTTTTATTTAGAAATTTGAGTCGCCACCGGCCACTTAGGTAGGTCGGACACCATAAAACCAGAGATTTTTGAACTTGTTGGGTTCGGGAGTCGGTTACGGATGAGGAAGGATTAGCACCCCCCACACCGCTCAAAATTGATATTTTAATAATTACAGCTTTATTAATATTAGACTTTCCAGATTAAAGTGACGATTAATTTAAAATTTAGTTATAAGTGCGGGTAAATTTTAAAGGCCCCATTATCCGAGAGTAAACGCCCAACCACTATCACTACGCCTGATACTAGCCCCATTTACGCTCGGATAAAAGGGCACCGCATTGACAATTTATATATATCTCTATGCAACCTTAGAGAGCAAAATATAAAATATGGCAAATAATTTAAATACAATAAAAAACAGATAATTATTAACATAATAAAATACTAATCTAACATAAATAAAATACTAATCTGAAACATACATACATAAATATTAATATAACACATAAAAACGAATCTAACATAAATAAAACATTAATCTAAAACATAAATAAATATTAAGCTAACACATAAATAAAAACAAATCTAACATAAATAAAATATTAATCTAAAACATAAATTTAAAACATAAACAAATACTAATCTAAAACATACATACATAAATAAACATACCAACTAAAACACAATTTTAAATTAACTACTACTTCATTAAATAAAAAAATTACAACACAAATAAAAAGGAAAGAAAATATACCTAACTAGGAGCTCGAATAACGAACTCCGACTGAACCCCACCGGGATCTACCACGACCTCTCCAAAATTATTAACTAGATCGGACCTAAAATAAGACCCCGATCGAACCGGTTAGGACCGAGGGGACTTCCCCCAGTCCTTGGCAGCCCGAGAGCATGGCTCTCTTATTGGGGCTTCCACTACCGGCTCATCCAAATTGTGTGTGAATTGCCCCTCCCTCATGCCTCCTATTTATAGGAAATTGAGGGCTTATGGGGGGCGACGTAGTCATCCCAAAACCACATAATTTCCCTTTTTTTGCTTTATATATATATTTTTTTAATTTTACTTTTTTATATTATATTATTAATTTTTAATTTTTCATTAATTTTATATTAATAATAATATTATTAAAATAATACTAATAACACTAAAACCTGGTCAAAAATGAGTGATTACAGTTGCCCATCTTTACTTGTTATTGTGAAACGAGAACAAAGCAAAGATTAAAAGCACTCATTTTTGACCTACTTCATTGTCTTTGGCTTCGGAATCACGTGTTCATCTGGAACTCTCCGCTCTTCCTTAGCTGAATCTTCAGGCTTGTAAGCTCTTCTTATATAAAACATCGTCACCTTCTGATCTTAGAGCTACAGGCTCTTCCTATATAGAACCCTTCACTCTGAAGCCTTGATTTATGAGTCCCTCCTATATAGAACTTTTCACTCTGAGACGGTAAAGCTTTAAGTCCTTACTGTATAGAACTATTCGCCTTCAACACTGGTTTCTCCTATATAAAACCTTCTGCGTCACAGGTGGATTCTTTCGACTGGGAGTTCTTCCTATATAGAACTGTTAGTCTTCAAACCCTGGAGCCGCAAGTCCTTCCTATATAGAACTCTTAGCTTCTGAAATCTTAGAGTTACAGGTTCTTCCTATATAGAACCTTTCATTCTAAGACAGTAAAGCTCGGAGCCCTTCCTATATAGGACTCTTCGCCTTCAACACAGCGGGTTTTCCCTACATAAAACCTTCTGTGTCATGAGTGAATTCCTTCGGCTGGGAGTTCTTCCTATATAGAACTGCTAGTCTTCACCCTAGAGCCACAAGCTCTTCCTATATAAAACTTTCAGCTCCTGAAGCCTCGGAGCTGCGTATTCTTCCTATATAGAACCTTTATCTTCACATTTGGGTTTCACGCTAAAATGGCTACCGATCTTTCTGGACTCACGCTGCTAAGGCCGTCGAAAATTTTCTTCAATTTGGGGATTCACGCCGAAAATGGGTACTGATCTTCTAGGATCACACTACTATAGCTGCCGAAATATTTCTTTAATTTGGGGATTCACGCCGAAAATGGCTACCGATCTTTCAGGACTCACGTTACTGAGGCTGTCAAAATCTTTCTTCAATTTAGGGATTCACGCCGAAAATGGCTACCGATCTTTTTTCAAATTTGGGGACGCGTCAAAAATGGCTGCCAATCTTTCTTCAAATTTGGGGACTCACGCTGAAAATGGCTACCAAACCTTTTTCAAATTTGGGGACTCACGTTGAAAATGGCCGCCAAACTTTCTTCAAATTTGGGGACTCACGCCGAAAATGACTGCCAAACTTTCTTCAAATTTGGGGACTCACACCGAAAATGACTGCCAAACTTTCTTCAAATTTGGGGACTCACGCTGAAAATGGCTGCCAAATTTTCTTCAAATTTGGGGACTCAAGCCGAAAATGGCTGCCAAATTTTATTCAAATTTAGGGACTCACGCCGAAAATGACTACCAAACTTTCTTCAAATTTGGGGACTCGCGCCGAAAATGGCTGCCAAACCTTCTTCAAATTTAGGGACTCGCGCCGAAAATGGCTGCCAAAACTTCTTCAAATTTGGGAACTCACGCCGAAAATGACCGCCAAACCTTCTTCAAATTTGGGGACTCACGCCGAAAATGGCTACCAAACTTTCTTCAAATTTGGGGACTCACACCGAAAATTACTGCCAAACTTTCTTCAAATTTAGGGACTCACGCTGAAAATGGCTGCCAAACCTTCTTCAAATTTGGGGACTCACGCTGAAAATAGCCGCCAAACCTTCTTTAAATTTGGGGACTCACGCCGAAAATGGCTGCCAAACTTTCATTTCTTTAGTAAATTCTTTGACAATTCTTCAAATACTTGTCTAAAAACAAGCAACAATTGACATGCCTCTATCTATATGATGCATGCAATGTCGTGCTTTTTTATCTTTTTCTCTTTTCTTTCTTTTTCTTTTCTTTTTTCTCTATTTTTTCTTCTCTCTTTTACCTCTTCTTCTTCTTCTCTTTTTATCATCATTTTTCTCTCACTCTCTTTTCTTTCTTTTCCTTATTTTTTCTTTTTTTCCTTCTCTTTTTCTATTCGCTCTCTTTTTTGTTCTAAAGTCTTACACCCTGAAAGGTCATTCTTTAGATTTCTTCATCTCTTTACTTCTTCACTGTATGCTCTTAAATCCTCATTTGATCAATCACTTCGAATCTAGATTAACATGTTTTCAAACCTTTTGTGCGGAAGGCTTTCTTGTCTTCAGAGTTATCACATGTCTTCATAAATGATCTTCTGGTTCTTGTATTATTCTTATAAGAACCCTTGCCATCTTCTTCACTTGGTGTTGCCCTATTCAACCACGGGCTCTACTACTTTGAATTTTCTGACCCGTCATACAGAGCCTTGATCTATTTCTATTCACCAGGGTGAGCCAAAATGTTTCCATCCCCTGAGCTCATCCTTGATCTTCTCGTAGCATTTCGACGAGAACTAACTCTCGGTCCCTATGCTTTAAATCTCATCATCATTCATTTTTAAAGTAATGCAAAAGGCAATTTACTTGTGTATATTTCAAAAAAATGATTGTTTGAAAAGATAACAGTCATTTTGAAAATCACAACTTGGAGGGGATACCAAACATTTTGAAAACATTGTTTGGAACAAATGGTAAACATCTTTTTTCTTTTCTTTTCTTTTATTTTTTAAGGACCAAACATTTTTTAAAAAAAATTAATGTTTGGAGAATGGTAAACAAAATTTGAAGTATATTGCCAAACATTTTAGAAACTAATGTTTGGGGAGAATGGTAAACATCAAAACTTTGGGAGAAAATGTCAAACCTTTTAAAACATGTTTGCCCCCAAAATATCAAAAACCATAGCACATCTACTTCAAATTGCCAGAGATCAACTCTAATGAATCACATATTTAGAAGATCTTGACCATTGTGGAGATATATGCAAATGTATAGTTTCTTCTGGTCTAATAGGCTTTTGAGAGGAACAACCCTACCTAGTTTCTACCCCGTTTATGGTGGCTCTCTTAATCTCACTATCTCACCATGCCCGATCCTTCCCTCATTTGGGTGTCGATCAAGCACTTCGAAGTTTGACGTTCCTTGAAGCAAAGTTAACCCTTATAGGAGGAATAAAATCTGAAGACATTATCATTCAACTTGGATATCTATGGATGATTAGAATGGTCTTTGGGGACTTGTAATGTAGGCCTTTGGTTTATGGTTAAGTGAAACATTATTTCTGTACTTGTGTAACTTGGATATGCCCATTATTACTTTCCTTTTTTGGATCACTCTAAACTGCCCGTTTTCGGGTTTTCACCCTAGAGTTCATTTCCTTTCTTTTTACTGTAGGTTGCCTTGCATTCTGGCTAAATACTGATGTTCGTTTTCTGTTCAATAATGTTTGATCCTCCAAAACTCCTCGAAACTGAGATTTCTTGAATGAAGGACTATGAATACATTTCTGGGAATTCTTGTGATTGGCACGCCCAGATGAAATGTTATTCTTTCTTTCTTTTTTTTCTCTTTTTTTCTTTTCTTCTCTTTCATTTTCTCTTGGATCGCTTTAGACTGCCCGTTTTTAGGTTTTCACCCTAGAGGACACTTCATTCAGTGTATTTTGGTTGGATATTGATGCCAGCAGGCTCAGGCAGACTACTTTTTTTCTTCATTTTCAGGATCACTCTAGACTGCCCATTTTTGGGTTTTCACCCTAGAGGTCATTTTCTTTTTCGAAATTGGCAATCTTCGGGCTGACTTGTCTTGACTTGGCTTCAATTCGAGCTTCTATACTAATTTTCAAAACTGATATTTACTTGAAATGTGGATTCCTTGTGTCTCTTGCTCATAGTTGAAGTCTCGTTCTTGCATTGTTTGATCTGTGTGTGAAGCATATACAATATTATTTCTTTCTTTTTCTTTTTTTTCCTTTTTCTTCCTCTCTTTTTCTTCTTCTTATTTTATTTTAATTTTTTTCTTTTTTGTTTTAGACTGCCCATTTTGGGTTTTTAGCCTTGAATCTCTTTCTTCTTATTCGAGTCTATAAATGTATCCTCGAATCAACACGTATCTATACTGGGTATTGATGCTATCTTCCGCTCGAAGTTAATTGCCTCTCTGCAGCTCTTCTGATATTTACTCGATCTGGGTTGCTTCAGCCTTCTGACTGCCATTTCTCTTCTTTTCTTTGGTTTTTCATTTGGACATATCCTTGCTTTCAACCACTTTCTTCTGATGATTTTCTTATCTTTGTATCCAATCTGTCTGGGCTCATATATGTCTTCTGGTAAAGTAAAAAAATGCCATTTGTCGTCACATTCACAGATGTCCTGAGAAAGCCTTTAGGGGGTAGAGGTTTAAGGTCAACTCTCATTTCAAGGATCTTAAACGACAAGTGTCTGAGAAGATAAATTCCTAAAATAGGAACTGCCCATTGTCTAAACACTCGCTTTGTTCCTTTGTTGGCCTAAGTAAACTAGCAGATACTCACATTTATAGTATCCCCACAACATTCAATCTCTTATAAATATATGCAACTTAGAGTTGATCTTTGGATCTGAAGCAAATGTACTGTTGCATTCAAAATTCGATGACCTGGTATAGAAATGATATATACATATGTCCATTCAAAAATGCATGTATATGCATATGGGAGAACAAAAACTACCCCAAAAAATAAAATGTTTAAAGAATCAAGAATGTAAAAATGCTTTCTAAATGGAAATGTGATTTTTAGATCTAAAAATATTTGTTTGAGAGTTTTTTTTCAAGCATTGAGAATTTCTTTACGAACTGATTGGGAAAACCATAGAGACCTCCAGACTACATCCCGAGTACTAACTCATTCCGGTCCTTTGTAGTTTAAGCTTGCCTCTTCTATTATTTTTCCACCGCTGGATCAACTCTCTCGTCATGACTCTCTCGCCAACCAGCTTCTTGATTTTTTTATATTAACGACCCCAAATTTCTTAGTGTCATGCCCCGACGCCTCAATGTAGAACTCACATATACTGTATGGATCAAAACTGTGAGCAGATGAGCTGGGCGTAATCTTTATCAGCCTTGAGGTAAGGTACTAACCCTTGACCAGATGAGGTCATATGTCCGAGATGGAATACTCCGAATATCTCTAAATATGTACTTGTTCAAGGAATTTTTCTCGGTGATTCAGAGGAATATGCATGTCTTCTTCTCTTACGATCACGAGAACCTTCGAAAGTGGTACTCATTTATCTCTTTCTTTCCTTCTGCTCCTAGGCATGTCTGGTCTTTTAAACTTAGGTCCTGAAGTGTATGTTCGATTCTCTCTTCAACTGTCATGAAGTCCTCAAAGCTGGCATTCATTTTCCCGAGCACCTTATCAAAGAATAAATAAAAATGTGGCATGGAAGTCACTTTCCTCTTCATCTACGGGAGGCTGCACCTAGGTCGCTAAACACAAACACCTCAAAGCACATTCCTTGAAGCTTTCATTAGGTTTCATCTTCGTACCCTGGAGATACTGACGACTTGGTGCTAGGTCCAAAGCATATCATATCACGGTAGGTACTGCTACACTGTCGGGGAAGTAGTGGATCAACAATTTTTCAATGCAGCTCTCCATGGTCACATGAATCCTGGGGCATCTTGTTCTCTTATCATGCGCAAATCTGGGAATCTTTGGAATCCAGAGGAATGACCAAATCAGGGTTCAAATAGAGCTTTCTTGCAACAAAGGCGTCAAACTTCTTTTTTATCTCTTTTTCTCTCTTGAGTCCATCTTCTAACTGCTCGAATCTTGATTTTTGAGTGTGTTCAATTCTTTTATTCACGATAAAACTCTAATTGTTCTTTGGATTACCCCCAAAAATTTTATGCAAGGTAAAGATAATGTTATGTAAAATATGTCATGACTGTACAATGTAATGCAATCCTAAAATATAAACATGAATGCAGTAAGGTATTGATTCCAAAAGTGATCCCCATATAACGACGTTCATTGAGGCCAAAAGGTTTCATTATATCAGATATTAGATATTTACAGTTACTGATAAGCTTCAGTGCCTACTTTTTTAACTTCATCCAATAGTCCGGTCAGTTTGCCTCCGTGGTCCAACACTTGGTCCATGTTCTGACTAAGCCTGCCACCTTGTTGAGCCGCCTTACCTGCTCGGGTAATATCGATCTTTGGGTCTTCATCTATCCCCTTCTTAGTCTTTCGCAGCTTGGAAGTTGTCCTCCTTATTTTCCAACTCAAGAGTGTTGGATTGTCATTGCTCTGTCGTAAACTTGTTTCCAGAACTATTGTTAATGGCTAAGTTATTCTGCAGCTCATCTCTGGAGACTATCGTACATATTCCTAATTTCCTCAAACTTACTTGATAACAATCTGACTTGATTTTTGCTTGACTAGTTTCTCTTCTTCCAATATTCTGAGTCGTCCTTCAACTGAAGAACACCGTTCATTTACTCTTTAAAGGTGACCCAATCTGATATTCTTAAACACTTAGTAGAGCTTTTGGTGATCATTCTGAAAATTCAATTTTATCAAAGTTATCTCTCTCTTATCTGAGCTGGCTGAACTCGAAAGAATATCTCTCTCCTGGGATGCCCCTATCTCTGATCTTCAAATTTAACTCGCTTGAGTGACCCACTTCAGCATTACTTGAACTTTGTCATGGATATCGATTCTTCCTCGACTTTGCCCCTCTTGTGATTGTTAGCTTACTATAGAATTAGGGAAATCTGTCTTTGAAACCCAAATTTCTCATCATGATAAGATCTTGAACTTGTTCCTCAAGGCCCCACAATCCTCAATATTGTGACCCAAGCTTCCTAAACGGTGTCGTAATCTCTCGGATAAGACTGTCTCTTCGCTAGAGACTTCACCGAGGTAATAAGGCTCGTCACGATGAACATTAGGAGTAGTTCGGTGTACCTTACAGGAATCGAGATGTACTTCTTTTCATTACTTGCTTATCAGGTTTCTTCTGGATCGAGCTCTATTTTTTGAAAGCCCGACTCAGACATACCTTCCGCCTGTTTATAGATGCAGATCATAAAAAGGGTTCAATTTGTCGTATTTGGCTGGCTTGGAGGTAGAATTCTGACTATCTCGCTCTCTATTCTGATCCTTAATCGGTTCTTCTTTCAGTTCGATGGATCGCTTACCTTTCGTCAAAGTATTCATTTGATTCATCACGTCTTCCCTTCGCTTCTTTAAACTCTTACACTTTACTTTGCTCGTTACCAGTACCGTGTCTCTTTACCGTGTCTGACCTGAAGTCTTCAGATGGTTCCTCTTCTATTGTCTCCGATCTTGCTCTGGGACAAATCCCTAGATCCGTGCCCTCTAATATCTGACCAGACGATCCTTTGCCAATTATGAACGATTTTTGAGATTTGAGAAACCACCTCGGGAGTTAATACCTCATAAATGTGAGAATGCATGCAAATGCAATGTTGATTCTCAAATAGTCTTAAAAAACTTTCAATAGAGAAAATGTCTGTTTGCGAGAAATTACTTATGAATTACAGGTAACAGTTGGATTTATTCTGGAGACCTTGACTTCGGAAAGCAAAACTTGTGCTCCACGTCTCGCCGTCGTCTTCAAGATAATGGATGCCTTCGTCTTCTCCTCTTATTTTATTCCATGGACTTGTGTCGTCATTATCTTTATTTTTGTGGCTTCTGAAAAGGACATCAACAAGTGCAAGCATAATGCAGACAAAATATTTTCTTCTGTAGATCTGGGTGCAAACGAATAATACGTCTAAACATGAATAGATTCTATCAATCATAGGGGAGTACTTTAAAACTTTTTTTGGGTTAAAATTCTTAAGGATCATTTGGTTTAAAATTTCCCCATTTTTATTATAAAAAAATTTAACTTACTTAAAAAAAAACTTTTAGGTTTCTTTTGTTATTATTAATATTGGAAAAGATTCAAAGCAAAATAATATTTTCAAACCTTTTTTAAAGGAGTTAAATTAAAATCTTTGAGATTTTTACAAAAGGGTCAAATGTAAAGATTTAAAATTGGGGTTCTGCGTCGCACGTGCCCTACTATCGTATCGTCTTCTTTCTCGATTGGTCTTTGCTCAGCCTAACTTGATACTGTAATATTATCGTTTCCGGCAAATCAAACTTTTTCTATTTTGAAAGCCTTTTAATGAACTGTTCTTGAATCAACACCATGTCATGATATGCAACATGAATGCAAATAAAGGCGTTGATTCCGCTGGTAATCACCATTTCGAACGACTTTCATGGGAACTAAAGGGTCCAGATTACAAAAAATGATCCATATTACAAAATGAGTCCCTATTACAAAAAGTCTTAATTACAAAACAAAGTTCTACACGTAAGCCCTAGCTCTACCTCCTAGCTCCTCGATAGCTCTGAGCAACTTGATAAACCTTGGTGCTTCTTCCATGTCCGGGGTTACGAAAGGCCAGAGAGTCGCGGCTTCGGTAGCTAAGTCATTCGCACGCCTTGCAACTCGTTGTATGTCCACCATCAGGGTCTCGTGTGTATACTTTGGCACTACACACTTGCTTGGCAAATTGTTACCTCAGATCTGTTGATTAATCTCTGACCAATGTCGCACGACTGGATCGATACCGTCCTTCTTAAGACATCTTTTTTCCATGATGAAAGATTTTCTAATCGGGCAAGCCACTTGAATCAACGCCTCTATGTAATGTGGATGCAATGATAATGCAACAAAAGTATGTGTAAAATAAAAATAAAACACAAAAAAATGAGTTAGTACCGGATAAAAATAATAAATACATAAATAAAATGACAAATTAAATAAAGTAAACAAACAAAACAACCCTATTTATCACGTCTAAAACACATAAGGTTATCCGCATGGCTCTAAAGGTGGGTTTCTATATGTTCTCTACATGCAGTTTTGGTTCTAGGAGGTACCCGAACTGTCCTTTCTATCCCCTACTAAGAGTAGCAAGGCCCCCGGTCATCACCCATTATAGGCTCCTTTCAACCGAGTTCAATTCAGGCAGACTCATTCGCTTATGCCTGCACGAAGGAACAATATCCTTACGAAAGCATAAGGTACTCGAGCCTCGAAGGTACTTGCTAGGCCTACACGGGAGAACGATATCTCCACGAAAGCATTAGCGTTTTCCCCCACTTAAAAGGACGGGTTTATATGCCAAATTTTAAATGTGTTAAAATAAACGCGCACTTATAACCAAATTTTAATTTAATCGTCATTTTAATTCGTAAAGTTTAATATTATTAAAGCAGTAATTATTTGAAAAAGCTTGACTCTCTTTTTTGTTTTTAAAAAACAAAAATTGTCCCTAGCGGAGTCGCCATCTGTAGCAATGCCCGTTTCGCTAAAAAACGAAGTTTTCGAAGTGTTTATTGTCTTTTGGGTATTAAAATAATTATTCTGTGGGGGTTTTGAAAACCACGTTTTATTTAGAAATTGGAGTCGCCACGAGCCATTTAGGTAGGCCGGACACCATAAAACCAGAGATTTTTGAACTTGTTGGGTTCGGGAGTCGGTTACGGATGGGGAAGGATTAGCACCCCCTACACCGCCCAAAATTGGTACTTTAATAATTACCGCTTTATTAATATTAGACTTTTTGGATTAAAGTGAAGATTAATTTAAAATTTGGTTATAAGTGCGGGTAAATTTTAAAGGCCTCGTTATCTGAGAGTAAACGCCCAACCACTATCACTACGCCTGATACTGGCCCCGTTTACACTCGGATAAAAGGGCACCGCATTGACAATTTATATATATCTCTATGCAATCTTAGTGAGCAAAATATAAAATATGACAAATAATTTAAATACAATAAAAACATATAAATATTAACATAATAAAATACTAATATAACATAAATAAAATACTAATCCGAAACATACATACATAAATATTAATCTAACACATAAAAACAAATCTAACATAAATAAAACATGAATCTAAAACACAAATAAATATTAAGCTAACACATAAATAAAAACAAATCTAACATAAATAAAATATTAATCTAAAACATAAATTTAAAACATAAGCAAATACTAATCTAAAACATACATACATAAATAAACATACCAACTAAAACACAATTTTAAATTAACTACTACTTCATTAAATAAAAAAATTACAACACAAATAAAAAGGAAAGAAAATATACCTAACTAGGAGCTCGAATAACGAACCCCGACTGAACCCCACCGGGATCTACCACGACCTATCTAAAATTATTAACTAGATCGGACCTAAAATAAGACCCCGATCAAACCGGTTAGGACCGAGAGGACTGCCCCAGGTCCTTGGCAGCCCGAGAGCATGGCTCTCTTATTGGGGCTGCCACTGCCGGCTCATCCAAATTGTGCGTGAATTGCCCCTCCCCCATGCCTCCTATTTATAGGAAATTGGGGGCTTATGGGGGGTGACGTGGTCATCCCAAAGCCACATAATTTCCTCTTTTTTCGCTTTATATATATTTTTTAATTTTACTTTTTTATATTATATTATTATTTTTTATTTTTCATTAATTTTATATTAATGATATTATTATTAAAATAATACTAATAACACTAAAACCCGGTCAAAATGAGTGATTACAATATAGTTGTGGATCACTTTAATATGTTTAAACATGATAAGGTTATTTTATTTTTTAAAAGCTTTATTTCTTTTTCTTGTTCACATATTTTATTAGTATTGTTTAATTTTATGATGTTCCTTGTATGTTTTAAAACCATGTTGATGTATACTATGTTTTAAAATTATTTTCTAAGATTGCATAAGAGATACATAAATTGTCAATGCGGTGTCCTTTTATCCGAGCGTAAACGGGGCCAGTATCAGGCGTAGTGATGGTGGTTGGGCGTTTACTCTCGGATAATAGGGCTTTTAAACTTTACTCGCACTTATGACCAAATTTCAATTTAATCGTCACTTTAATCTGGAAAGTTTAATATTAATAAAGCGGTAATTATTAAAGTACTAATTTTGGGCGGTGTAGGGGTGCTAATCATCCCCCATCTGTAACCGACTCCCGAACCCAACATTTTTAAAATCTATGGTTTTATGGTGTCCGACCTACCTAAGTGGCCGGATGCGACTCCATTTTCAAAATAAAATACAGTTTTTACAAAATCCCACGGAAGACATTATTTTCAAAACAAAATAAAAATACGTTTTTTTGCATAAAAGGATATCGCTACAGATGGCGACTCCGCTGGGGATACTATTATTTTTTTTCAAAAAAACAAAAAAGAGAGTCAAGCTTTATCAAATAATTTACGCTTTAGTAATATTAAACTTACCGGATTAAAATGACAATTAAATTAAAATTTGGTTATAATTGCGTGTTTATTTTAACGCATTTAAAATTTGGCATATAAACCTATTTTTTTAGGTGGGAGGAAAACGCAAATGCTTTCGTGGAGATATCGTTCTCCCGTGTAGGCCTAGCAAGTTCCTTCGGGGCTCGACTACCTTATGTTTTCGTAAGGACATCGTTCCTTCGTGCATGCATAAGCGAATGGGTCCCCCTGAATTGAACCCGATTGAAAAGAGCCTATAATGTGTGATGATCGGGGGCCTTGCTACACTTAGTAGAGGACAACAAGGACAATTCGGGAACCTCCTAGAACCAACACTGCATGTAGAGAACACATAGAAACCCACCCCTTTAGAGCCATGCGGATAACCTAGGTGTTTTAGACGGGATATAAATAGGGTTGTTTTGTGTGATTATCCTATTTATTTCGTCCTTTTATTTATATATTTATTAATTTTATCCGGTACTAACTTGTTTTCTTTTTTGCATACATTATTGCATTTGCATCACATAAAGGTACTGAATCAAGTGGTTTACCTGATCAGAAAGTCTTTCACCATGGAAAAAAGGTATCTTAGGAAAGAAGAGCTTAACTTGTCAGTCAGACATTGGTCAGAGGTCAATCAGAAGGCCCAAGGGGATAGTTTGCCGAGCGAACGCATAGTAACAGGGTACACCTACATGAGTCTTCAACAGAACGACTTATGGGATCTTCAAAGCATCTGGGAAGGATGGGACCGAAAACTACAAGACATGTTCTGTGATAGTTACGGCGACATTGCACAGCTGTTATACGTTCGAGTCAATCAGCCCTTACTCTGAGTTATTTTTCAGTTCTAGAATCCTATTTTTTGCTGCTTCACCTTCAATAGACAGGAAATGATGCCTAAAGTAGAAGAGTACACTGCCTTACTTAATCAGAAGAACGTTCAGGAAGATTGGATCTATGCAAAACCGCCGATGAATCAGAATTACACTTCGAAGCTCAAAACCTTTGTCTGGATAAGTGACGATTGGGTTAATGGCCTGATTCGACTTCGAGGAGACATTATAGTCTTCGCATGGGAGAGTATTCGAGACATCATACCCGCACATCCAGATGAGGGAAAGAAGATAGACCTATTTGCCTTGGGAATATACAGTTTGGTAATCTTTTCGAGAACTCTTGGAAACATTGATGTAGCCATTCTAGATCTGTTTAAGCATATGAAACGGAGGGCGAACCAAGTACCAACAATTTTGACCGAGACCTTCATTTCTTTAAATGTCAGTCGAAAGCACGAAAAATGACATTTTCGATAATGTGCACAGCTGTTACAGGTATGGATTCAGAGCCACATGTGGAAGATGCCGATAATGGTCCTACCAGGAATATCATTTCAAGGCTTTTCGCCCTTATAGGAGTACTTAGCAAAAGAGTGGCGGGAAAACTTGAAGACGAAGAAATGGTCCAATTTCTTCAGGAACATTCAAGATGAAGACATAGTATGGAGGGTTCCGTGGCTCGGTAGAGTTAATTACTTCTTGTACAATTGCGGTGATTATGACTGGTTGATGATGTTGGGGCAGCATGGTGGGATTGCTTGTGCTCCGCTTCTGGTGTCCCGATAGTTTGGATCACGACAGTTTGTTCCCAATACCGCCGGATTGAGCCAAAGTGAATTTCCTTTCAAATGTGAGCTCAAGGAAAAAGTTTATACTATCACGAGGGCTTGGGACCATTATTACCGGATCAGAGTGGAATGAGACACCGAGCGTATGATTACCCCAAACTATGATCTTTAGAGACGTTTGAGGATTAATAATAAGATTCTAGAACCCGATCAGGGGCCAGCTGTGTCACTTGAGGAGCTTATGAGAGTAGTACTTCTGAAGCTGATATTTTACGAAATGAACTTGAAGAAATCAAGAGGAAGATGGAAACCCAACAGACTCAACATGCGGGTGAGCTTTACAAAGCGAGTTTAGAGGTCGACGATCGGGACGAGATCATTAGGCAATTGAAGAAACTGAATACAGATTTAAGCGAGAATGACACTCTTTACCAAAAGGATACCCTCCTACTCCAAGCGAAAGTACAGAAGGCCAGCCGGATTCAGTTCATAGCCAAGGAAAAGGAAAGGATGAAGGGTATCCGTTTGGTGGAAGAAGAACGAGAGATCGGCAAGCGAGCGATCGAGAAAGAGATAGAAAGCTGCAGGTTAGCTACCGAGGAGGAAAGTTGATCTTTCAAAGAGGCCATCGATCAAGAGAATGAAAGAACTAGGCAATAAATCAGCAAAGGAAAACAAGCAGTCAGCTATGAAAGAGAGAACACTGTCGCATGGAAAAGAAGGTCTATGGGTAGCAGGAATAGACTGTTAGAGATGAAAAGATTGTACGACGACACCATCCAAAGCCTGAATCAGAGCCAAAGTTAGAATGTCGAGTTAGAGGGGAGGTTGGCAAGATTAGAACACTTCTTTCAGACCTACCGTCAGAGAAATGGCTTCATCGAACTACAAGAAAGAGAGCGTGAAGATGGCACGTTGCGAGCCCAGATTGAGTCGCTTGCAACAACTGTTCAGGATTATAGTGAAAGAATCAGAGTATTCGAAGAAGCTATAGCCGAATGAGACAATTATTGGCAAAGAAGACTGCGTGATGCTGCCCAGATGGTACAGGATAGAGACCAGCATTACGCGAACCTAATGGTGGACATACAGCGAGTTGCAAGGCATGTGAGTGACTTAGCTGCCGAAGCTGAAACTCTCCTACCTTTCGTAGCCGCAGGCATGGAAGAAGCACCCAGGTTCATCAAGCTGCTCAGAGCTATTGGAAAGTTAGGGGATAGAGCTAAGGCTTATCTGTAGGACTCCATGATGTAATTAGGACTCTTTTGTATTAGTAACCCCCCTTTTGTAATGCGAACTCTATTATAATCTAGATCCTTTAATTCCCGTGAAAGCAGTTCAAAAGGGTGATTACCAGCGGAGGCAGTACATTTATTTGCATACATTCATGCATTGCATCATGACATTTGTATCATTATACATGCATTTACTTTTTTTTTGCAATTTTATTAATATTGTAAATATTGTGGCAGTGTGAAATTAGAAGTTAAGCCGCAATCATTCATCATCCATACCTTACCCGACTACAAAGCAAACTCATGGAAGATAGGATAATCAGTCTAGAGAAAGGACAGAGAGATCTAGAAGCAAGATTTGATGAGGCCCAGAGAAACCTCAGTGACCAGATTGCTCAGTCACAAACGTCGATAGTGTCCGACATAACTGCGTTGTTGGCTAAGAGCCTCAGAAAAAGAGTCAAAGGTGAAGTCGCTCAAGAGCCAAAAGGTACCCCAACTCACAGTAAGGTCCAACCGGCTACGCCAAATCTGGCCAGAACGGTATATATTGACCCTGCTGGGATGTATACTAATCTTCAGGTAGGGGCATCTGAGAATCAACCCATTGACACAGAAGCCCTGCAAACTACAAAAGAATCAGGAAGCGAGGCTAGTAACTTAAGTCTGGTATCTAACCTTGTTCTACCACCAAAATTTAAAACACTAGAGTTCGACAAATACGATAGAACCACGTGTCCTTCCGTACATGTGAAAATTTATTGCCGGAAGATGACGGCCTACCTCAAGGATGAGAAACTTTTAATTCATTGTTTTCAGGACAGCCTAACTGGGGCGGCGCTGCAATGGAATACCCAGTTGAGCCGAGTAAACATTAAAACCTGGAAAGATCTTTCAAGAGCATTCATCGAGCAATACAAGCACGTGACAGACATGACGCTCAACAGAATTATGGTAGAAAATATGGGGCAGAAATCCAACGAAAGGCTGCGACAGTATGCCAGAGGTGGCGAGAAGTGGCCGCCCAGATTTAGCCACCCATCCCCGAACATGAAATTACACCTTTATTTGTTAATACTCTGAAGGGGACACTGTTTGATCGCCTCATTAATAACACAACTCAGAGTTTCGTTGATTTAGTCAGGACCGGGGAGTCCCTTGAATTGGCAATCAAGAGCGGTATGATTGATATCGAGAAAGTTCTCGGAAGTACAACAAGAAGAATGAGGTGAACACTGCCAGTACTTACACCGCCCCAAAAATTTTCACAGTCTCACAGCCATAGGCGTCTATTGGGAAAGTACAAAATTCAAGCCAAAGAGAGGAGAGAACCCCGAGAAAGGATAAAGAGAGGCAAACTTTTACTCCATTACCCGTTTCGTACTCTGAGCTTTACTCTCAGTTGCACAAAGCGGATTTGGTCTGTCCATACTACATTACTCCGTTCAAACCGCCATTCCCGTCCTGGTATGTCCCTAACGCGCATTGCGATTATCACGGTGGTACCCCTGGTCATCCTACAGAGAACTGCGTTGCTTTCAAGAAGCTTGTGTAGAGTCTAATCGATTCTGGGATACGGAAGTTTGAAGAACCAAGTGTAGCTGCTAACCCATTTCCTAATCACGGGAACAGGGGAATAAATGCTATTGAGGAGTACTGTACCAGGAAGGTTAAGAAAAATGCGTCAGAAATAAAGTCTCCTTTATGGTGGATAGTTCAGCAATTATGCATGGCCCACTTGATCGACATGGGCATGGTAGTAGTGCAGAAGGGATGTGGAATGTACTGTGAATTCTATCAGGACAGAGGACGCGACATCCAACAGTGCGACGAGTTTAAGAGATCGGTGCAGCAATTGATGAACGACAAGCAAATAGAGTTCTTTGAAGAGCCTACAGGAAGGAAGGGGTCAGACGTACATACGACGGACAGCCCCAACGTTAAATACGGGAGAGACAGACCTTTTGTCATCTCCTCCAAGCCAGAGGGTGCAAGTTCCTCCCAAGGAGAAGCTACTAAGGTGACTCCCAAGATCATCATCTCAGCACCATCCCCGTTCTCATTCAAGGATATGAGGCAAACTCCCTGAAACTATGTTGTGAATGTGACCCTACCAGAAGAGCCAAAATCTGGTGAAGTAAAAGAACAAAAAGTTGAAGAAGAGCCTACACCGAAAAACGAGCAAGCCAAGAGTGATGAGAATGTCAGTGAGGTGGGCCACTTCATGAGGAACGACATATGCTACTCCTCAGAAACCTTGAAGGCTGCTGAAGTTACCCAGGATAAAGGAAATGATACATCGATTACCCCCGCGCAGATATTCGGTGGGGAACCACCTCCAAAGATAGATGAACCAGTAACCGAGACTCAGGCCAAAGAATTTCTGAAATTCCTGAGACATAGTGAATGCAGCGTGGTGGAACAACTACGAAAGCAACTAGCAATGATTACAGTGCTAGAGTTGCTCATGAGTTCAGAAAAGCACTGTGAGGCACTCTTAAAAGTGCTAAACCAGACTTTTGTACCCCAAGACATTTCTGTACCGAAGTTGGACATGATAGTAGGGCATATCACCGCCTATAACCATATAACACTCAGTGATGACGAGATCCATGAAGGAGAAATGGGGTCCACCAAGGCTCTTAACATCACAACCCACTGCAAGGGGTATGTGTTAGCGGGGGTATTGATTGACAACGGGTCAGCACTGAACGTACTACCTATGGTGACTCTACAAAAGCTACCAATCGATGATTCTCACCTAAAGCCCTGTCATAACTCTGTGAGAGCCTTCGACGGCACACAAAGAGGAACACTTGGAAAGATTGACATGCCTCTATTGATTGGGCCGACTGAGTACGTGATCGACTTCGTGGTGATGAACATAAAACCATCCTATAGCTGCTTACTGGGAAGGCCATGGATCCACTCTGCAGGAGCCGTCCCATCATCGCTGCATTAGAAATTAAAATTTGTGATCGAATACAAGTTGGTCACAGTGGAGGCTGAGCAAGAGATCATTGCTTCAGTGACATCAGATGCCCCCTACATTCAAAATGATGAGGATGCTGCAGAATGCTCTTTTCGAGCATTAGAGATGGTGAATGACACATTCGTCGTAGAAAGTAATCGAATCCCCTGCCCTATATTATCTAATTGCACCAAGATGACTGTTGCTGAAACTTTGGGCCGAGGAGCCAAAACAGGAAGAGGGCTAGGGAGAAGGTTGCAAGGGAGCCTACGAGCTAGGAGTGTAATAACCAAGAAGGATCGTTTCAGGCTGGGTTACAAACCAAGTGTCCAACAGAGAAAAGAACGGTACAAAAGAAAAGAAGAACAGAGAATAGCCAAATTTAAGGGAGATGACGTTGCATGAAGACCAATGTCTTTCCTCGTTTGAGAAATACTTTTGTCTCCAGAAGATTCAGCTAAGGAGGAGCGGAGAGTTCTAGAAGAACACGTGATTTCAAAGCTACAAACAATGAAGTGGGACAAAAATGAGTGCTTTTGATCTTTGCTTTGTTCTCGTTTCACAAGAACAAGCAAAGAGGGGCAACTGTAATCACTCATTTTTGTCTAGGTTTTAGTATTATTAGTATTATTGTAATAATAATATTATTAAAAAAGCAACAAAATAATAAATAAATAAATAAAATAGAGATCTCGAGGCAAAAACCCGAAAAAGGGCATCTTGAAGCAAAGGAAGGATACGAGTCGAAAACCCGTAAAGGGCAACTCAAATAAATTTTGAGGTTGGACCTCTGGAGAGAAGAGTCGTCCCTACGAGTACAAAAAAGAAGAAGCTCCAGGCAAATACTCTACTCTGGTTGACAGGATCACGCATCATTCATACTGTGGATACTTGAAGGTTTTGCATTTCATGTTTTACTTTTCCTCATGTTTGCCATGACCATCTCAAAATTGTTTCAAATCTTTAATCGTAATAAAATCACATTTTTGAGCTCCCGATCCTTGCCTTCTTGTTAGTTGCCATAAACATCATGCAGATAAGTTAACATAGGCTTATGATAAACAAGATATTTCTGAGCATTACTGTGATCTAACCCTGAAGATGCAGGTGATTAGAAAATAGTATTAACCTTGCCCTCTAGCTGCCTGCATGATGTGTGTTGAAGCGGGACGAGCAGAAGGCTTTGAACACCAGGGTAAGATGATCAATGTCACATACCCCGCTGGTTTAAAGAAAGCATTCGAGACAACAAGAGAGATTTCCCAGGTGAAAACCCGGAAGGGTACCAAAAAAAGAGATAAAAAAACAAAAAAAAAACAAAAAAAACCTCTAAAGTGAAAACCCGAAAGGGCACTTTAGATTCCCAACCAGAAATTTAGAAAAGAAAGGTTAAAATGGTTGAACCCGACAGTAAAATGGGGTATCGCCACTAGAGGAAGAAAAAAGAGAAAGCAAGCAGCGAAGAGTCAAGATTGACTGATGGCCGAAGTAGACGCACCAAGATATTGACACTCATGCATCATGTGTAGTTAGACATCCCTAGGATTAGGAACATGCTAACTCTTCGCCATAGCATTTTGTCTACTCTAGACAGGTATCTGCAGATTTAAAGAAGCATGGCAGCCTAGGTAGCATAAGGCCAGATCGCTAGCCATTTTGGTGTGAATCCCAAATGTGAAGATAAAGGTTCTATATAGGAATGGCCTATATTTTCAAGTGCCAGCAGCGAGGGGTTCTATATAGGAAGAATATGCTGCTCCGAGGCCTCAGGAGCTGAAAGTTCTATATAGGAAGGGCTTGCGGCTCCAGGGTGAAGACTAACAGTTCTATATAGGAAGAACTCTCAGTCGAAGGAATTCACCAATGACACAGAAGGTTTTATATAGGGAAAACGTGCTATGTTGGAGGCGAAGAGTCCTATATAGGAAGGGCTCTGAGCTTTACTGTCTTAGAGTGAAAAGTTCTATATATAAAGAACCTGTAACTCTGAGATTCAGAAGCTAAGAGTTCTATATAGGAAGGACTTGCGGCTCTAGGGTTTGAAGACTAACAGTTCTATATAGGAAGAACTCCAGTCGAAATAATCTGTCTATGACGCAGAAGGTTTTATATAGGAGAAACCAACGCTGAAGGTGAAGAGTTCTATATAGGAAGGACTCCAAGCTTTACTGCCTCAGAGTGAAAAGTTCTATATAGGAGGGACTCGTAACTCAAGACTTCAGAATGAAAGGTTCTATATAGGGAGGACCTATAGTTCCAAGATCAGAAGGTGAAGAAGTTCTATAAAGGAAGAACTTACGAACCTGAAAATTTAGCCAAGGAAAAGCGGAGAGTTCTAGAAGAACACGTGATTCCAAAGCCACAAACAGGGAAGTCGGATAAAAATAAGCGCTTATAATCTTTGCTTTGTTCTCGTTCCACGAGAACAAGCAAAGAGGGGCAACTTTAATCACTCATTTTTATCCGGTGTATAAACATCGCGTTAATTTACATTAGTTTAATAATTTGCATATTACTCTTGCATGTATACCTATTATATTATTTATTTGTTTATTATATATGTGTGATTGATGGGTGTGACACGTGTGGGTGCATGTATATTATGCATATATATGTGTTAATGTTCATTATAGTATATGTGTCATACGTATGTATATTTTATATGTGTGCATTATGTATGTGACGGTATATGTATGTATGTTTGTATATGATATTGATTAAAAATGTGTTAAATGTTAATATTCATATGTATGCTTGTACGTGTTTATATTATATGCGCATGTATTGTTGTCATTATTATTATTATTATTAACATCATTATTAATACTATTATTGGGCTGTGTAAAAACATAATTTAAATAAAATAGAACCCAAATTGTATTTAAATCCAAAAATACTAAATAGTTCAGTCCATATTATTACATAGCTCGAAATTATAAGGTTGCATGGCCCATTTTTTTTACCTGAACCCAAGTCCAAAAAACCCTATCATCTAACCTAATCTATTCTAACTTATGCGCAACCCAATCTGGGCCGTTAGATCATATTTTGATCTAATGGTCCAGATCGAAAGAGAACACCCGCCAGCTGGTCGCGTGAAGCCCACGCGCGGGCCTTCAAACTTCCTACGCGCGCGTGTTGGGCACGCGCCAGATCATCCAGCTTCCACAAGCCACGTGTCACCATCTGGTGTCATCCTTCCAATTCCCAGAGTGCATCTGAGCCGTCTATGCAGCAAAGCATCCCACCCGTTGGATCAGATCTGATCCAACGACTGAGACTCACTCTGACCGAACGAGTCACCTCCACCATGCCTCTACCACGTCGATCGTACCAACCACCACTCAAAGAACGTGCCAAAAACACCAAAAGACAGTCTATCAGTACCAAATATCAGAAAATATGTATTACATGTCTCATTTTCTACCAAAAACAATCAGAGATAAGGCGTATATGTAAACCAACAAAAATTGTAATATTAGGAGTCTTTCTAGAAATACAAAAAAAAAGGAGAGCTTCTATTGGTATTTTTTTCTCTCTCATTTTATGCATGCATGTAAGTAATAAACCAAAAAAGAAAAAAAAAAGATAGAGTTTACCTAAGGAAAAATCCTTCCCTTCAGGCGATAAACTCCGATGAGTGAGCCACAAAAAGGGGGTTTTCTTTGATTTTTGTCTCGAAACGTCAGGGATCTAGGTTTTGCGGTCTCAAAATAGAAGGATTTTGGTTCGGCCTTTTGAAAGTATAGAGGTTTCGGTTCTGGACAGGAGTCGTGGCTAGGTTTTAGGACGATTGAGTGTTAGGGGCGGTGGCCGGAGTAGCCGGACCACCACCGGCCTCTAGAACCAAGACGAATGAATGGGGTTTGGGGGTTGCATTCTCTAAAAAATAGAGAGATTGAAGAGTCTCTTTTAGGGTTCAAAAAAATGAAGGAAAAATGAAATAGGGGGTCGGTTGGGTGAGTTATAGAATTAAAATAAAACGAAAATGGGTAAATTGCTTCATAAATCCTCCCTTACACTTGAACTTTTCAGTTCTGTCTCGCCCTTTGGGTAATTTGCAATCCCGGTCCTTATAGCTTTTCAAAACATTTCAATTTAGCCCTCAAATAAACCGAATTCATATTTCAAATGGTTTAATTACCCCACATGCCACTCCGCTTTTTCAAACTTTGCACTTTGAGCTTGCCCCTTGATCATATTGCATATCCAGTCCCTGCAAGTTTGTTTCAGTTTTTAATTAAATCCCTGAATGTGTTTCTTGTTTATTTAATTTTTGCTTCACGATTTTCCTTTTGTTGCATTTCAGACCTTTCTCATGTTTGAATATTTGTGTCATTTAATTTCTATTACATGTTGTCAGCAAGTTCATTTTGTTCATACATGTACTAATATCATGTTTATTTGTGTATTTTGGGTTGTGTCATGCTTTCTACGTTGTTTATTTTGTTTGTTCGTACTACGCATTTTTTAGCGTCGTATTTTAGTTTAGATTATACGACATGACTTCCTATGATTAACATGTTCATGTTATTTTTTATATATTTATTTTGTTCATCACCTTAATATAGGTTTTTATATCATCTTTGTTTTTGTTTTTAAAGGTGTTATTTTTTATGTTTTAATTTGTCCATCCATATGATACATATATGTTCGTTTTAAATACTTTGTTTTAGTTTGGTTATCATGTTATACCTATGCCATGTTTTTACGTATATAAGTATGTTATTTATGTGTTTGTTTGGTCTTGAAGCTTGATAGGAAATTAAGTACCTTATTACATGTTTGATTTAGTTTCGTGTAAAATTGTGGTGTCTAGGTTTTAGTTTTTATTTGATGTTTTTTATTCTAGTATCATGTCTAGGTTTGTTGCCTTATTTCGTTAGTTTAACATTGTATCTTATCCATGTCATTTATGTGATATAGTTGTGGATCGCTTTAATATGTTTAAGCATGACAGGGTTATTTTATTTTTTAAAAGCTTTATTTCTTTTTCTTGTTCACATATTTTATTAGTATATTTTAATTTTATGATTTTCCTTGTATGTTTTAAAACCATGTTGATGTATACTATGTTTTAAAATTATTTGCTAAGATTGCATAAGAGATATATAAATTGTCAATGTGGTGTCCTTTTATCCGAGCGTAAACGGGGCCAGTATCAGACGTAGTGATGGTGGTTAGGCGTTTACTCTCGGATAATGAGGCTTTTAAAATTTACTCGCACTTATAACCAAATTTTAATTTAATCGTCACTTTAATCCGGAAAGTTTAATATTAATAAAGTGGTAATTATTAAAGTACCAATTTTGGGCGGTGTGGGGGTGCTAATCCTTCCCCATCCGTAACCGACTCCTGAACCCAACATTTTTAAAATCTCTGGTTTTATGGTGTCCGGCCTACTTAAATGGCCGGTGGCGACTCCATTTTCAAAATAAAATACGGTTTTTACAAAATCCTACGGAAGACATTATTCTCAAAACAAAACAAAACAAAATAAAAATACGTTTTTTAGCATAAAAGGATGTCGCTACACGAACAAAAAGGTCTTTCAATATTCCCACCGCCACCGTAACCTGGACCCCCCCTGTCCTGCCCTTGTTTTGCAACACAACCAAGAACCATGTAATACTAATAATATTATTATATTATAGGGTAAAAAGTTACCAATCAGTTTTCTCTCATCAATTCATCAAAATCTTATAAGAAACAAGTTTAATTCGTTAAAGATACCATAAACTTTTATGTCTTTCCCTATGTCTGAGAATTAGCTGCACCTGGTCCAGTAAAACAAACAAGATAAGGCAAAACTGTGCAAGTTCCGTCATGTACTAACTAATAGCAAGGGCTTATTGATTGAATGAGTCGAATAATCACGTGTTGAGAGGTAAAAAATTCATTTTAATGTTGAAATAATACAAGAAGTTGAGTTTGTAAAAAATGAAACTTGCTTAGCAAAAGGCTACTCAATCTAAATTTGAGTGGCTAAAGCCTTATTAAGTTAGGATATTTTGAGTTTTGCAATTGAGTTGAGTTTGGATTCAAGTTAATCAATTCGGATCATGTTGTTTTCGGATTGAATTAATTTGGGTCAAGTCAACTCGAGTTTTAAAATATTTAGGTCATTCTAGATTTAGATCATTTTAAACTAATGTTATTTCAAGTTAGGTCATTTCTAGTTCAAATCATTTTGGGTTTGGATTATTCAAGTTTATCTATCATTTTTAATTGAGTTTAAATCGGATCAAGTCGTTTCACGCTTATTACATATTCATGTAGTTAAAACTTCCAATAATTGATTTTCTTATAAGTGAATCTTGTTTAGATTTGAATTAATTGAAACTATATTTTGATATACAAATTGGGTAAAAAAAAATTACACAGCTCTTCCTAATTAAATTATAAAATCTAAAGGTCTAACTCCAAACCCTAAACCACAAATTATAAACTCCAAACAATGGATTCTAAACCTAAATCTTATATTTAAGCCTTAAACTCAAACTCCTCCCCTTTAAGTTAAGATAAATCTCTAAACCCTAAAATTGACATGCTAAAACGAAAGACAATCGAACCCAAAATGTGGATAAAAATGAAAACCAAAGTCCATAGTGATAGCGATGAGAAAGATGATTGTATTTGCAGGACAGAACACGTGCACCTGGCTGTTATGTCAATCTACAGCATGAACTTGTAGGCTCCATTTATGAGGAACCAAAGGACTGATCATGTTGTATTGGTTTGAACCATGCTTTTGTATCAATTCTGAGTTACACAACGCAAATGTTTGCACCTTTAATTCTCCAACATGTTGTTTGATTTAGTAGTCAACATTGTATTGGACCTCCTTTTACAGATAGATAAACATGAATCTGTTCACATTTTAATGCCCCACTGAATTGCCTTGTGCCAAAACTCTCAAATATGTGTGGCAATGGATCCCTTTGTAATGGTAGTTCATTATTGTTCTGAGTCGGAATTTCGTCTCTCGAATTTTGTTGAGGGTCATTAGAGAGTTTATAACTTATTGTTCCGAGTCGAAATTTTGTCTCTCGAATGAGTGTTATTACAGCGTTTACAGAATCAAAAACCTCCTAAAAGCACTACAACAAAGCAAGTTCACCAAGAAAACTTCGAGTTTGTGCTTGTTGAGGTTCGAACTCATGTCCTAATGCATTTAGGACATTCAATGAGCAATATTATATATTTGAAACGCTTCAATTTCCTTGGAATAAAATTCGTCTGTCCCTTCATAAGTCTAGCTAATGATTTTACCCAGGTGTATTATCAATAAAATAGAAAATAATTAATAAAATAATGAAAAATAATTATTAATACATGTGGCAAAAATCATTAGTGAGATATATAAAAGGTGTTAGGAATTTGGTATGTGGCAAAATAGCTAAAGCGATAACAACATAGACCAAGACATGCACATGAGATAAGATTTAACGTGGTTCAACATAGTCTACCTCCATGGACGAGAGAAACGAACAATCCACTATCAACGTAGAGAACATGAAGAGTACAAATACATGATAACCCATGTAATCCCAAAACCCGGTGTATAAATCCCATGACCCGGTGGAACCAAAACACTCTTCCCAACATCCCTACAATACCCATCTTTACAACGTAGCCACAATAGTTATAGAGAACCTAAAAGTGGTTACATCTCTCCAGAGTAATTCCATATTTCTCTCATAATTTAAAATGTTAAACTTAGTCTATATTTGTAGACCCAAATACTACCTAAAATAGAATTTTACTTATTAAAGTAAACCCTAATTACCAAGTACTCTTCAACCATTAGAATTACAATAAAACTCAACTTAATTACCAATTAAAATTTAAGTCAAAATATAATAAAATGGCATAAAGAAGGAACGTTAGAATTTTATTATTCCTTGACGAGTCAGTGAATCCTCTCTCAACAAAGTTTGGAAGACAATACTCTAAACCTAATATAACATCAACTAATTGTTGGAGATTTGATTGACTACTTGACGGATTACATTTCACCGACTTCTCTTAAGGATTCGTAATATCTCTCAACAATTATCAAACCAAATCTTTCACAAGATAAAATAGATATTAAATTACCAAAAAGTCAAAACCCAAATTTAGAAATATGATTCGAATTCAAAATTACTTGAACCGGAACCCGAAAATGCTTGTTTACCATCTCTAAATGTTACTAGGCTGGCAGATGAAATAGTTGAACTAAAAAAACAACCAGGGTATAAAGAAAAGATTATCTCAGGGAAATGGATGAGGTTTAATATTAATTCAACAATTATCCTTTTAGGGATGATAAATTTCCAACAGTTGCTTCTAGTTAAAACAAGGAATCTTTTATCCTAAACAGTGCCAAGTTGTCCAAGACAAGCTGTCATTTGATCTCAATATCTAGATCTAATTGCTACCCAGGAAACCAAGCAAAGCATCACTATTTTGCTTAAATTGTCAGATTATTATTATTTAGCACCAGATTTTGCATAGATTTTACAGTATCATCCTAAAAGCAATACAGCAGTAGATTAAATCTCAAGTTAATTAATCTATATTAGGGGGGGGGGGTTATAAAAAAATGTTATGAGAGTTGACCTATCACATAATCATGTGCTTTGCACTGAGAAATCATTTAAACAAAACATAAACTCTCCACATTCTTGATACCCCCACATCCTTACTCTTTTGTTGTTTGTAAATGGAAAGATTTTTAGTTTTTTTTTTATCTCGGGGTATTTTGTTCGAATTCGAACTCGCTAATGATTCGTATGATCCGACTGAACTGGTTAGGGATTCAAGCTTTGTTCGAAAGAAATACAAAAGAGAATTATTGATGAGAAACATGAGTTGAAAGTTGTTGAGGTGATTTCTGACGGTTCATCCTTCTGATTTGGGTGGAGAACCTCAATAGACGGTGGTTGAAGTGGGGATAATATACTTAGAGGAGAGCTCACTTAGGGAGAGTCCCCATTTGTCGGTCCTTCTTGGGGGTATTTAGGGAGAATGCATGACAGACTTAGATAGTAATGCGGAATATTAGAGGCGAGGAGGCTACACTGGTGAGGTAGGTTTTATGTGTCAGATAGTGGACTTGACTGGTAAAGTAGGCAGATTTGACTTTGGTCTTATCTGTCATCCAGAGGATATGGTGCGGTAGGTTTCATATGGACATTTATAGCTCCCTAGGGAAGATTTAGGAGGGTCTTAATGCGAAATATTTAGAGGCGAGGAGGCTTGGAGACGTAAAATGTCCTTTAAGTCAAAGGACCTTTATTATTGAGAAACGGGTGTTGGAGACTATAGGGGTATAACAAGAATCAAAATTCATAGCCTAAATTTAGCGAAGCAAACCCTACATTTCCACATTAGGAACATGCATGCACACCTCACAGTCCCATTTGAATTACATTCAGAAACAACTATCTATCAATTCTAATCATGATTTTCATAAGGTTTCTGCAAAGTAAACCACAGATGATGAAAGGGTTTCTTTTATATGATGTAATGACAAGTTAAGAAGCATTTGCTTTGTTGAATGATAGGGTGGGGGAAGAAGTACTGGATGACAGTAAAGTCACATGGATAGCCTACAGAAGAGGGGTACAGTTAGATACTTTCTCTTGTCAGATAAACATATATGTGTAAACATATCAATGTCCCCCTTCTAAAACCAAAGCAATGTCCATTTCCTAACCCTCTCCATTTGTTTTCTTTCTTTTCCCGTATCCTTGGCTGCTTTCCCCTTGGAATGTGTGCTTAGAATCTTCCTCTATATTTTCTTTTACCCCTCTCGATTTTCTATTAATTCGTGAAACTAACTTAATTGAATTCGAATTAGGTTGCATGCATATTAAAAAATGGGAGGGACAAGGGAATCCCTTTCTTTTTCATGGCCTACCATGACAGAGCTGGAAAACCACTCAGTAGCACATGTAGGCTGAATTATTACTATTATTTTTCTGTTTACTATATGATCCAACTTAGCAAAAATATATCAGAATTTACTAAAGTTATGGGAAGAAAGGAAATGTATTATTCAGAGCCAACCAACTCTCCATATTGATTCTTCTGATATGTGGAAGCAAATATGTCCAATTCTATACACCAAATCTACAGCCAAAAAATCCTAGCTTTTCTTCTTTTTAATCAACTTGGTAAGCCAAAAGCTGATGAAAATGCATGAATTTGGTGTTTTTGATTTCAATGGAAGTTTTGCTGCTCGGACCATGGCCAGAACCCTTGCTGTTCATCGACTCCATTGAACATGTTGCAGAAGCTCTCTTCTTGAACCACTTGGTCGAGTTTCAGACATTGAAGGTCTGGTCTTGACGAGCCTTGGAGAAGCTGAGTCATGCTTGTCGGCCGTGGGAAAAGGTGTTTACCGCTCATCAATGGTGTCCTGGAGATGTCCAAGTTGACATCACAACTGTTGTCGCTTTCGTTATGGCTCCATGAACCCTCGTTTTCTTTCTTGATGCTCATGATTTCACTCGAATCTTTGGTTCTCAAAGCCAACAACTACAGCAGGAAGAAGATCAATAAATAATCAAACAAACTTATATTCCTAAGAGTTGCTGCTTTCTGACACTGACAACATTAAAATAAAGCAATCCGATGACTTTTATGACCATTTTAAATGTTGGATCAAAATCATCGTACAAAACCTAAGATGATTTCAAGCGGTAACCAGCTTAGTATGTGTTGAGCAGCTTTTGAGTTCGAGATTTTGGGTAAACAGAAAATTTCTGTCAAAAAACTCACCTACTAAAACTAGATGTACGATACAAAACCTAAGATAATTTACCAATATGGTTTATTCAATTAGTAACCAACTTGGTATTGTTTCAACAAGATGATTAGGGCATCGAACAGAAAGTACCTCAGCATTGAGTTTCTTGTTTTGAGCTTGGAGGGCATCATTGTCAGCCTTGAGAGCTTCAAACTGTTTCTTCAAGGCATCATAATCTTTCTCCAGTTGCTTGGTTTTCCACCTAGCCCTCCTGTTTTGGAACCAAATGGCAATCTGTCTCGGTTGCAGCCCCAAGGCCTTAGCCAGCTGCACTTTCCTCTCTGGTTCAAGCTTGTTCCCCAACTCAAAACTCTTCTCCAGTGCCTTCACTTGTTCAAGATTGAGCCTCTTCTTCTTCTCCCCTAGATTCGATCCATCATCAGATAACTCATCATCTCCATGCGCTTCCTCCGAATTGTCCACACCAGAGAATGACACTGATCTCTTCATCATAAAAGGTACACCGCCGCCGCCGCCACCACCTATAGGTTAAAACAAACAGAAAACACCCATCAGGCATCAACAAACAGAAAGAAAGGGATAGAAAGAGAAAAGGAGATACCATGGAAGAGCTGAGGAGGGCAAGAAGGGAGGAAATTGAGGGAAGTAGGAGAAGGGAGATGGTCATTGTGGTGATCACCATGGGGTTGGAACATGAAAGCATGAGGGGGGAAAGCCATTGGAGAGGAATAAAAGATGAAGATTTCAATGATTCATGAAGTTGGGGGGAGAATGGATTATAAGGACTGAGCTCTCAAATGAGTGTACGATGGATTGAGAGGTTATAGGAAGAAGACATGGGAGGGAGGGGTGGTGATGGGATTCAGAGACTGGATGACAGCGATTTTTAGGTTGACAGTGAGAGAGAGAGAGAGGAACATGCACTCAGTAAACGAAAGGTGTGCATTTCTCTCTCCCTCTCTCTACACATGGTTCCATTTATTACATACGAATTCCTCATTCATACAGTTTAACTGTTTAACAGTTTAAGCCTAGCTAGCTCTTCAAAATTCATATAGGAGTAGTAAATTTGTTTGGACTTATATGGTCCAAAAATTAACAGTTTAAGCCTCATCGAAAGGTGTTGTATTCATCACGGTGCATCTTCTAATTAAGGAAAGTTAATAATCTCGTATAATTAAATTTTTTTTGTGATAAATTTTTGATATATTCAAAGTTATTCGTAGATCAATATGTGAAATCGATTTATTCGATCTTTATTCCTACATCAATATAACATCTAGTTTGAATAGAGACGAGTAAAAATAGTCTATCTCTTTTTGGTACCTTTATTTATGCCCCAATACTAAAAAAATAAGTTTATGTTTAGAATTAGGGTTTAAGATTAGGGCTTGGTATTTGGGTTTAGAGTACTGGGTGTAGAGTATATTTTTTAGAGTTTAAGGTATAAGGTTTAAGATTTAGAATTTAGAGTTAAAGTATAATTTTATTTTTTAATATTGGGGCACAAAAAGAACACCAAAAATGGGTATGAGATTTTTATTCGAATAGAGACATGGAGACTATTAGTAGTTGTTGATTTTTTTTTAATGAAAGATGAAGGTTGTATTAAAGAAAAGTTTTTTTTTTTCTTCACATTCATAGACTTTCATGTTAAGGATGTGTTATTTTTATATGTACATTATTTTTTCTTTTTAACCAAAACTTAACTTCTAATTTTGTAAAAAAAAATTGTGGCTTGATGTTTAATTTCCATTCATGGGAATAAAACATAGGCACAAAGTCAAAAATAATCATCAACGTTTGACATTTTGGTTACTTTAGCATTTATTCTTTCTTTTTGTGTGCAAACAAACACTTAATGTTTAGTTTTCATTCAAATTTCACCCTCGTTGGATGAAAATCGTCAGCCAACATACTTTGTCCATCTGGGGCTAACATGATGCTCTAACATGTCTTGAGGAGATAACGTGGCAGTGACACGTATAAAGTGAGGGTGACGTAGTAAAGATGACATGTCAAAAATATTTTTTTAAATTAATAATAATCAATTGGATGATGACACGTGACATCGTCCAATTGGTAAAAAAATGAAGAAATAAAATATTAGGTTTTGCTGGTTGTGGCATCATCCAATCTCTTTACAAAACATTAACTCGAGAAGATTAGTCAATGAAATATAGACCCTATATAAGTTATTTTATCGGTGAAAAATAAAGAAAGTAAAAATAAAATCAATAGGATCTGAACTTAAGTCTTATGGTATAAGAACTTTTTACATAAAAATAGGTTTAAAGGAATTCAAACCTAAGATCTAAGTATAGACACAGCAATTAACCACTAAACCAAAACTAAATATTTATTTTTATAACTTACAAAACTATATTTATGTTCAACTGTGTTTGATGTAATATTTTTATATTTTTAAACTAATTCAATATTTTTCTGTATCACTTTTTTCTAACCTAATTAATAATTTTAAAATTTTATATTTGTATATAAACATACTTATACATGCGTAATTGATGTATATTTTATTCAAAAAATTATTCATGCTACACATTTTTTTGTTTTAGGGTTTAGGGATTCAGTTTAAGCTTTAGATTTTTTAAAATTTTAAGGTTAAAAATTTATATTTTAGTTTTTAAAGAGTAAATAGGCATACTTGTTTAATTTTTTATACATCATTTGTATCAAAAGATTACTTTTTTATTAAAAGAAAATTATTTGATACACAAGTTTTGTAAACTTTAGTTTATATAAACATTATTGTTTTAGGCTTTATGGTTTAGAGATATAGTTTTAGTTAGAAATTATGGTTTATGATTTTAGGGTTAGTGATAAGCACCATCAACACTTAAAATATGACAACATTAGGAGTGAGTATTCTATTGAGTCAAGTCCCAAAAAATTAACTTCGTCGAGTTGAGGAGTCATATTTTATCATTTAGAATTTATTTGAAATTTTTTAGTCGAGTTGAGTTGTAATATTATTTAATAAATCAAATGTAATACCCCAAAATTCACAGTACTGTTTAAGTGTCATTTAGTACTAAGATAAGGGCTTAAAAGCTTACTTAGTGACTAAAATAACAAAAATATAGAAGTTAGGATTTTCTCAATTATGAACTGTAGAAAAGAAATTTCTAGGGTTTTAAGGTGTCATGTGATAAAAGAACAAGTAAAATAGGATACTCGTAAAATTTGGTTAAAATCCAAGGGAAATTGGAATAGGAATTCAAGGTTAAAGTTTAGTGACCAAAATGATAAGTTTTAAAACTTGGGTGATAGAAGTGGAAATATAAAAAGTTGAAGGACCAAAGTTGTAATTTCCCAAAAGTTAGGTGTTTTATTTTATAAATAGATAGAGCACCTATAGGTTTGGATCGAATGAGGAATTACTAGTTTGATCCGATATTTCGATTATTGGGAAAATCGTAGTCAAATTTTAAATAGAATTTGGATACCCAGATCGAACTGAAAAATTAAGAAATTTTACCATATGATAGAGGAAGGTTATAAAATTCATTTCCAAGTGTTGAAGAATTTATCAGTAATCATTTTATCCTATACATGGATTAAACAGATTATGGAGAAAAATATGATATAGATTCTGAAAATAAAAATACAGATAAGATATCAAATTTCGATCGAACTGCAAAGTTAAGCGTGCTCAAAACATAGGATGGGTGACCTATCAGGAAGGTCTTGTGTCAGTACTTGAGATTGATAAAAAAGAATCAGTTCAAGTTAATATTATGTGTATGAATATCTGGTAAAGGATTATTAAGAGATTTTTATCCGATAAAGATTTCGGGTAAAATTATCAGTATATTGGACTAAGTCAAAATTTTAAGTTTGACTCTATAAATATGGAGATAAGGAATTTTTATAATTTAATTGATAAGCCCGGTGAAGGGGAGAGCACAGTAGAGAAGTAAGGAGAAGTTAGTATAAAAGTTGAAGTTAATTATGGAAGCTGTGTAGAAAATTGGATTATGGCAGTAAGTTTGAAAATTCACCATAAATTCTAAAAAATGGTTAGATGGTGAATTTTATATCGATGTAAAGATTTGTTCGTCTAGTTTCGTTTCCAACAAACGAAAACCGATTCCGAGTTTCGAGTCAAAAGATATAAACTTTTAAGTGACAAAAGGTCAGAAAATAGATCACCAGGCTGTTCCGAATCTCAGCATTGTAATAGACTTAGAAAATTTGCCATAAATCGTACGATTTGAATTTGGGATATTAATTTATATGGTTGAAAATATTATTGAATCTAGTTTCTTCCAGAACAAACGAAATCGAATTCCGAGTTGTAGATTATTTTATAGAAATATTTCTTTGAAGGTAGTGCAATCTGCTAAAAAATAAGAATTTATACATTTTGTATCTAAGGGTAATTAGTAAACTTGAAAAGAGTTAATGGACGTTCTAAATGGTTATTAAGGACCAAAATGAGTTTTGGATAGTATAAGGAAGGAAAGAGGAAATTTGTATATTCGAATGATTATATTTGATAGTATGTTTGAAAAATTGTTAGATTTGAATCTAACAAATGTTGTTTATATTTATGTGATTAATGAAGTTTGGATCCGAATCAAAAGAAGGTTCGAGGTACCATGAAAGAAAGGATCGAATAGAGCATAGTGAGGCAAGCTAATAAATGGCCCAGGTAAGTCTATTTTATTTATTTACTATATATGTGAGATGAATGAATGCATTTTTATCTGTTTATATATATGATGTGAAGAAGACTTGCAATAATTCAACTTTGATAACAATGAAAATGTATGTTGAACAAAGAAATATTAAATGGCATATATGATACATGGATATGGAATAATGATTTATCTAAGTTAAATCGGATTTCAGATTTTGGGTATGAAATGCCCATTATCAAATTATGGTTGATAGTTTTGATGAATTTGGATATGGCAGATGAAAAAAATGGGATGTGAATTGCCCTATTATATGAATAACGATGATTGATCTATAAGGAAATAAATGCCCAAGTACTAGTGTGAGAGTCTTTGGTATAATTGGATATCCAAAAAGAGTCATAGCAGCTGAGATAAAGTAGGCACTACGGTGCTGAGATAAAGTAGGCACTACGGTGCTGAGATAAAGTAAGCACTACAGTGTGTAATCACTCATTTTTATCCGGTTTGTAAAATACAGTGTTAATATATTAGTGTAATTGTTAATATGTTATTAGGGCATGTACACTTAGGTTATATTACGTGTTTATATTATGTGTTATCAATGTATACAAGATGTGTGATATACGTGAGTAATGTATGTACGTTTATATTAATTAGACGTGTGTATAGATGGGCATGCTTGCATGTACTATGTTTGAATGCTTGTGATTGCATGTACGTATATCGTATGTGCGTATGTATACGTATGTATTTTATCATTATTATTATTATTATTATTAGTATTATGTACTATGAACAAATCTGGAAATACAGACTTAAACCATACATTTAATTAACAGTCCAAGTCCATATAATATTACAAAAAACCCAAAAAATATAACATAGTTTACAAGGCCCATTTTGGCCTGACCCAATATCTTAAAAGCCCTAAAAACCAAGCCTGATAACCCTTATTTTCCTTGCAGTCGTCACCCTCCCAACCGTTGGATCAAGATTTGATCCAACGGTCCAGATGACACTAAGATGATCCAACTAGCGCGCGTGTAATTCACTCCCGGGGCTGCTCATCTCCCACTCGCGCGTGCAACGCACGCGCGAGACCGTTCGATCTCCTCTGTCACGTGTCGAGATCAGAGGCAGCTTTACTCATTCCAAGACCAGATCTAGGCCATCCATTTTCCATGCAATCACAGCCGTTGGATCAGATCTGATCCAACGGCCGTGAGTGAATCTGACAAGACGGACAACGCCATTATCCACACTCTGTTGCCGTACACGCCATCCCTCACCGGCTCTCACCAAATGGATATGCACCAGACAGGAAAAATTAAAAAAGATTTCGTCAGTACCAAATCTGATCAAAAAATATGTATTTTTATATCTTGTTTCAACCAAAACAAGTCGGGGGAGGGGATATATGTAAACCAGCCAAAAAAATTGTAACAACAATCAGTTTTTGAGGAGGAATACAAAAAGGTTTCCAGTGGTACTCTCAACTTCTTTTTCTTTCTTGCATGTTGGTTTCGAGAATATAATATTAAAAAAGGAGAAGACACAAAAAGTTTAGACTTTACCCAAACCACCGGTGAATCTCCTCTGGTCGGTGATAAGCCCTCATGGGGTGAGCTGATCGAGGGGAGGATGTCTCTGGTCGGGGTGTTTTTTTAAACAATGTTTCTTTTGCTTATGGTTTTCCTAGATCTAGGTTAATAAGGGGTTGATCCCTAAAATCCAAGGTTGAATTCGAGCTTAGATGAAAGGGATGAATCGTTTGGGGTTTTTTTGTAGTCGTCGGCACCGGCGAGCGGCGGCTGGCTACGGTGTGCACGGCAGAAACTCGTTGGTTTCGGAAAGTAAGGTGGCCGGAGTTTCTTTTCTGGGTGGTTATTTGGTTCAGTTGAGAGAATAAAGAGAGAGGGAGTTCTTTTTAGATCCAAAAATTTTAAATGCCTAAAGTTTGACAACTGAGCTAATTAGGCTGTTATATAGAGGTTTAATGTTTTAAAAGTGGGCTAATTAATTCATAAATCCCCCCGCGTTTCTGCACTTTTCAAAATGAGTCTTCCCCTTGGTTAAATTACAAACCCAATCCCCCTCTGTTTTTGAAATTTCTCAATCTAGTCCCTAAATTAAACGAGTTTTGAATTCAAATGGTAAAATTACTTGTTTAGCCACCCCGTGTTTTTGAAGTTTTCATTTTGAGCTCGCCCCTTGGGTTAATCACATCTACAGTCCTTGTAGCTTCGTTTCAGTTTATAACTGGGTCCCTGAATGTTCATTTTGTTCATTTAAATTTGGCTTTATGATTTTGTTTTTCTTTCATTTCGGTCCCCGTTGTGATTTAAATGTTTATGTTTTATTATTGCTCCCTAGTATTTACATGTTTTTATATTTTATGTTTTTACATGCGTATATTTTTGTGATATCATGCTTTTGTGATTTACTATATCTTGTTGATATTATATACATGTTTAGGTTATGTTTTGTTTTAATTTACATTATGTTTATACGGTTCGTCATGTTTTTATGTATTTTGGTTGGCATATATGTGTATTTATTTATGTTTTCGTAACGTGTGCATCATCATACTAATTTATTATTTAACTCTTTGTTCATGTTAGCATGCACATCCATTTTATATGTGATATTTAGTTTAATGTGAATATTAGGTTTATATGTTAGTTTTTTATATATTCGTTTTATGCATTTTGTTTTATTTTAATTTGCACACTATGTTTGTGTTTTTTATGATCGTCTTCGCATCTTTAGTCATATGTGAGTTTTTGGGTATTTTGTTTAGCATGTGATAGGTTTTTAGCATTGTTTAAATGTGTATCATGTTCTTTTTGCTTTTGTCATGTTATTTATTTTATGCATGTTTTCTTTTTATTCGAATAACATGAGAGTTTTTTCTAAAATAATTTATATGTCCATGTGTTTTGATCTATGTTTGATTCTCACCGTGACCATGTTAATATTTGGGAACATTTATGATGCAGATAATTAGTGTGTTGTTTGATAAGGTTTTAGTGTAATATCTTAATATTTTACTTTTCTTGCCTAGTATCATATTATTTCTACGTCATGCATATGTTTCCTTGTGTTTTTTTACATATTTTAATATGTATATATGCGACTAATTAATTCTTGAAGTATGATATTTCCTTTTTATTCTTATTTTAGTTTAGGTCTTGTCGTTATTTATCATGATATGTTATGTTTTTATGTTCATGCATTTATTTATTTTGTTTAAATTTCGTAATATTCATATGTTATGTTTTTTTAGTATCATGTCAATATGAATTGTATGTTATGTCTTGCTTTCTAAGGCTGCATAATGGTATATAAGCTGTCAATGTGGTGCCCTTTTATCCAAGCGTAAACGGGGCCAGTATCAGGCGTAGTGATAGTGGTTGGGCATTTACTCTCGGATAATAGGGCCTTTAAAATCTACTCGCACTTATAACCGAATCTTAACTTAATCGTCACTTTAATCCGAAAAGTTTAATTTTAATAAAGCGGTAATTATTAAAGTACCAATTTTGGGCGGTGTGGGGGTGCTAATCCTTCCCCATCTATAACTGACTCCCAAACCCCAACAGTTTTCAAATCTCTGGTTTTATGGTGTCCGGCCTACCTAAGTGGCCGGTGGCGACTCCATTTTCTAAATAAAATGTTGTTTTTTAAAAAAAAACACGGAATAAACATTTTTATCTAAAAGACAACAAACACTTCGAAAACACGGTTTTTTTTTTAGCGAAGAGAGGATAGCTACACGGTGCTGAAGGTATTAATGTAGGCACTACGGTGCTGAGATAAAGTAGGCACTACAGTGCTGAAGGTATGAGGAGCAAAGAGCGTCCTTGAGTACGTATCCACCATCAGACGCTACGGCGTTGTAGGTACTACGGTGTCAGACTCATATACCATAGGTTCACATGAGAATCTTTGGTATAGTTGAATATCCATAGGGTCTTAGCAGCTGCGTCAAAGCACTACGGTGTAGGAAAGACTCTACAGATTCAGGAAAGACTCAACGGAGTCAGTTCAAACACTACGGTGTTAAAGGCACAAAATGTGATAGGATGAGGAGCAAAGGGCGTCATCGAGTACGTACTCATCTCAGTCGCTTTGGTGATGTAGACGCTACAACGTCGTAGACACTACGGTGTTGTGATGACTCGTGTACCATGGCATCACAAAATTTTGTACTTTGGGCTATGATAAAGGAAATGATATGCAAATGGCTGCATAACGAAAGTATGACTATGATAAAAGAAATGACATGCAAATGATTGCATAACGAAAGTATGACTATGATAAAAGAAATGATATGCAAATGATTGCATAACGAAAGTATGGCTATGTGGATATGGTATGTAAATGATTACATGATAAAGCATGACTACTTGACGATCATGAACCATTGATATCATGATTCTATGATAGAGTTGATAGATGATATGAATCATATTGAGAGCATGTATATGTTAAAGAAATTATTGTGCATGTGAATACCTAATGAACATAGAACAATGATTGCATGATTTTATACTTTGGCTATAATACTTGAAAAGAATTATGACCAGTACTTAAGCTAAAAAGTTTAATGTACATAAGATGGGTAGGACAGATGGAATCTTATGATTACAATAATATAATGGTTAAAAGAGCTATATATGATTAAAATGTTATTAACTGCAATTGGAAATCGCTTGCCAATCTGCAGGGTTGAGTTAATTATAATCATTGGTTTGTATTGTTATGGTTATACCGCACTAAGTTATATTTAATGTGTGTTTTGTGTCACACGTGGATACTTTGGACTAGATAGCAGAGGAGGAGCTACATATCAATGGATCAAGGTAGCTGATATTATCAGTAAGTATCACCACATCCTAGTCTAGTGGGGCATGTATAGATATTAAATAGGTGTAGCGATCTAAAAAATGTGTTTTTTATTTTGAAAATTTGGAATCAGAGAAGTTTTTGTTTTTCTAAATCAATACAAGGGTAAAAACATCTCTTTTCTCTTTATTTTAAACTGGTTCTAGTTTCAAGCTTTTGTCTTTTTACTTCAAATCATAAAAAGGGAAGGAGTTTCGACCTTACCTAGTTGCCCGGGAGTGTGAAAAGCCCCACCGTGACGCCAAAGCTCCTCGACGCCGGGAAACGGCGCACAACGGAGGGCCGAGCGCGGCAACTCCTCTTGGACGGTGCCGTCGGGTTGAGGCAAAGAGAGGATGAGGGAAATATTAGGCTTAGGTTAAGTGTTTTTTATTCTAATATGTTATAACAAAAATAATAACCTAGGTTTTTAACCGGCCTAAAGAAAAAATGTGCCGTTTTGGCACCTAGATCCATGCGGTGACCCGACCCGAGGGGATGATCCGCGCCATTTTTGGGTAAATTACGCCTTGGGTCCTCCCACTTCTCACCCGTCTTCACTCCTATCTGCGGAATAATCTCGCCCTTGGTCCTTATGCTTTTTATGCGTTTTTAACTACGCCCTTTTATGTCTCGTTTGTGTCTTTTATTTTACATTTGTTTCGATTTAGTCATTATTTTTCTTCAGCATTTCATTTCCGTTAATTCATGTTTATTCCCTTACGTTTTATATTCATTTCATTTTAGTCCATGATAATTATTATTTATGCCATGTAAATTATTACATCAAGCATTTTAATCACTAGTCCATGTTTTTATTTGATTCACATATTTTAGCATGGTTATTATTATTATTATTATTATTATTATTATTATCATTATTGTTATCGTTATTACTATATTTTTATGTGTTAGATTAATAGGCATGCATGTTTCAAATTAGTGTTTTTATATTAGATTAATATTTTGTTATGCTCTTATTCATTTATATTTTTATCGCATTGTATTTATTTATGTCTGCTATGTTTTAAGTTGCATTTCGGAATAATTGTCAATGCGGTGCCCTTTTATCTGAGCGTAAATAGAGCCAGTATCAGGCGTAGTGATGGTGGTTGGGCGTTTATTCTCGGATAACGGGGCCTTTAAAATCTACTCGCACTTATAATCAAATTTTAATTTAATCGTCACTCTAATCTAGAAAGTTTAATATTAATAAAGCGGTAATTATTAAAGTACCAATTTTGGGTGGTGTGGGGGTGCTAATCCTTCCCCATCCGTAACCGACTCCCAAACCCAACATTTTGAAATCTCTGGTTTTTACGGTGTCCGGTCCACCTTGAGTGGCCGGTGGCGACTCCATTTTTAAATAAACATGGGTTTTATAAAAATCCCACGGAAGACATCATTTTCAAAATAAAAATACCTTTTTTTAGATCACTACAGATGGCGACTCCGCTGGGGATATTTTGTTTTTTCAAAAAATAAGAGAGTCGAGCTTTTTTCAAATAATTACCGCTCTAGTAATATTAGAAGTTCCGAATTAAAGTGACTATTAAACTAACATTTGGTTATAATTGCGCATTTATTTTAACGCATTTAAAATTTGGCATATAAACCCGTCCTTTTTAAGTGGGGGGAAACGCTAATGCTTTCGTGAGGATATCGTTCCTCCGTGTAGGCCTAGCAAGTACCTTTGGGGCTCGAGTACCTTATGTTTTCGTAAGGATATCGTTCCTTCGTGCAGACATAAGCGAATGAGTCCCCCTGAATTAAACCCAGTTGAAAGTAGCCTATAATGGGTGATGATCGGGGGCCTTGCTACTCTTAGTAGAGGACAACAAGGACAATTTGAGTACCTCCTACACTAAAACTGCATATAGTAAGCCGTAGGAGCCAACCTTTTAGAGCCATGTCGGTACTCTGCCCCTTAGTGGTCACCCTATTTAGGCTATGGTGCCTTACTTCTTGTTCATGAACAGTTTTTATTGCTTTATTTTGTTTACCATTTGGTACTAACTCGTTTCATTTTATTCTCATCGCATTGATTTCATCTGCATCATTACACAACATCGTCACAATCTTGATTTTGCATTGCATCAATTTAGGACACATTTTGCATGCATATACATTCATTTTCAAAATAAGAAAACTGACTCTAGGGGTGCCATATGACAGTGATACTGGATAAAGTAGAAGATCAGTCAGCTCAGCATCCATACGGAACCCGGTACAAAACAAAGATGGCAAACGATGAAAGATTGAAAAAAATTGAGCAAGATCAGAAAGAATTACAAGCGAACATAGCCAAGCAGGTTGAGGAACAGTTGGCGATAGTCCAACAGGATATGAGGGAACAACTTGCAAAGTCACAACAAGACATGCTGGGCCAAATGGCACAAATGCTGGGATTAAAGCTTCCCGAGCTTGGAAAGGCCTCTGTTGTAAATCCCACTGCAAATCCTAAACCCACTGTTGGGGATGAGGATCTTATTTATCCTCTAGGGTTCACACTCGTTAAAACCAGGACATAATCGAAAACTCAACCTCAGGTGATCATTTCTTGGGGAAAGTCTCATCTACATCAGGTCGGTACTTTGATCCCTATAAATCAGCCATCTGCATCAGAAGTTAAGCCTGGGGGCAATCAAGCTGAAAATTTTATCTCAGAAATGGATCATCTGTTTGAGACCGAGAGGCCGTAGGTAAAAGCTTTAAAGGAAATTGAAGATCGATGTAAAAGACTCGAAGAGAAGCTAGAGGCTATGGGAGTATAGGATACCTTCAGTGGATTCGATGCCAGTGAACTCAGTCTTGTCCTAGATTTGGTTTTACCTCTTAAATTCAAGGTCTCAGAGTTCGAGAAGTATGACGGGACAAGCTATCCCTGTAGCGATGCCCCTGTCGCTAAAAAAACTGAGTTTTTGAGGTGTTGGTTGTCTTTCGGGTATTAAAATATTTATTCTGTGAGGTTTTAAAAATACCGTATTTTATTTAAAAGAGGAGTCACCACCGACCACTTAGGTAGGTCGGGCACCATAAAACCAGAGATTTGAAAACTGTTGGGTTCGGGAGTCGGTTACGGATGGGGAAGGATTAGCACCCCCACACCGCCCAAAATTGGTTATAAGTGACGATTAAAGTTTCCGGATTAAAGTGAAGATTAATTACCGCTTTATTAATATTAAACTTTAATAATTACCGCTTTATTAATATTAAACTTTTCGGATTAAAGTGACGATTAATTAAAATTTGGTTATAAGTGCGGGTAAATTTTAAAGGCCCCGTTATCCGAGAGTAAACGCCCAACCACCATCACTACGCTTGATACTGGCCCCGTTTACGCTTGGATAAAAGGACACCGCATTGACAATTTATATTCCATTATGCAACCTTAAAAAGCAAAATAAATACAAAGCGATAAAAATATAAATAAATACTAATATAATAAAATACTAATCCGAAACATACATACATAAATATTAATCTAACACATAAAACGAATCTAACATAAATAAAACGTTAATCTAAAACACAAATAAATATTAATCTGACACATAAATAAAAACAAATTTAACATAAATAAAATATTAATATAAAACGTAAATTTAAAACATAATAAATACTAATCTAAAGCATAAATAAACATACAAACTAAAAGAGCACAATTTTAAATTAACTAATACTTCATTAAATCATAAAAATTACAATACAAATAAAAAGGGAAGAAAATATACCTAACTAGGAGCTCGAATAACGAACCCCGACTGAACCCCACCGGGATCTACCACGACCTCTCTAAAATTATTAACTAGATCGGATCCAAAATAGGACCTCGATCGAACCGGTTAGGACCGAGGGGACTGCCCCTTGGCCCTGGCTAACCGAGAGCGCTGCTCTCTTTATGGCCAGCCCTCTGCCGATTCATGCATCTTGAATGGTTGCCCCTCATGCCTTTATATAGGCAAAAATGGGGGAGCTTGGGTGACGTGGAGCACCATCCTCCATGCAAATTTCCCTTTTTTTTGCTTTTTAAATTAATTTTTTAATAATATTATTATTACAATAATACTAATAATACTGAAACCCGGACAAAAATAAGTGATTACAGTTGCCCCTCTTTCCTTGTTCTTGTGAAACGAGAACAAAGCAAAGATCAAAAGCACTCATTTTTGTCATACTTCAGTGTTTGTAGCTTCGGAATCACGTGTTCTTCTAGAACTCTTCGTTACTCCTTAGCTGAATCTTCAGGCTTGTAAGCTCTTCCTATATAGAACCCTTCACTCTGAAGCCTCGAGTTATGAGTCCCTCCTATATAGAACTTTTCACTCTGAGACGGTAAAGCTTGGAGTTCTTCCTATATAGAACTCTTCGCCTTCAACGCGGCAGGTTTTTCCGTTCTTGGGTGACGCAAGTATCAATGATCTCACTGCTTCTTTATCTGGTACCTTGGAATCACATGTTCTTCTAGAATCTTCTGCTCTTCCTCGGCCGAATTCTTTGAGTCTCCTATTTGTGGTCTCAGAATCACGAGCTCTTCTGGAACTCTTCGCTCTTCCTCGGCCACCTCTTTGACCTGCATGCACTTAGATATTAGTCTTGAGAAGACATTCTTACGAAAAGATTATATTAATAAATCATCATTATGGAAGGACAAAAATAAAAAATAAAAATAAAATTGAATTTTAAGAGAAATATCCTTATGAAAGGATAAAATTAGAGATTTAAGAAAACCATCCTTATGGAAGGATAAAATTGAGAAATTTAGTTTTAAGAAAACCATCCTTATGAAAGGATCAGATTAAGAAATCTAATTTTAAGCGGAACATCTTAAGAAATGATTAAATTAAGAAACTGACTTTAAGAAAAAAAATCCTTATGAATGGATAAAATTGAGAAATTTAGTTTTAAGAAAAACATCCTTATGAAAGGATCGGATTAAGTAATCTAAGTTTTAAGAAAAAACATCCTTAAGAAAGGATTAGATTAAGAAATCTAAGTTTTAAGAAAAAACATCCTTAAGAAATGATTAGATTAAGAAATCTAAGTTTTAAGAAAAAAACATCCTTAAGAAAGGATTAGATTAAGAAATCTAAGTTTTAAGAAAAACATCCTTATGAAAGGATAAAACTAAGAAATTCATTTTAAAGAAAACATCCTTAAGAAATGATTAAATTAAGAAACTGGTTTTAAGAAAAATATCCTTATGAAAGGATAAAATTGAGAAATTTAGTTTAAAGAAAAACATCCTTTAAAATGATGCCCCAGTTCTATCTGTCCTGACATCAAAAGAAATTCATCAAAGGTGATGGCTCGAAAATTCAAAATCTTGATTTGAAATCGTGAGATAATCTTTCTTTTTTTCCTTTTCTTCTTTTTCTTTTTCGTTTTCTTCTTTTTTTCTTTTTCTTATCTCTCTTTTTTTCTTCCTTTTTTTTCTTTCTTCTCTTTTTTCTTTCTTCTGACACTCGAGTGCGTGTCTTCTTAACAGGTGCAAAGGTGCACGAAGTCCTATGATAAAGATGATGTGTGAGCACATTTTATGATGTAAAGGTGCAAAATTTTCTTTTTCTTCTTTTTTCTTCTTCTCTTCTTTTTCTTTCTTTTCTTCGAGGTAGGTAGGCTTCATCTTGTGACTACAACCATTCCTCATTTTTATGCCCCGATAAAATTTGCCTTTAAAACTTTATTGTCCCTTCTCTGTTTGAACCTTCCAGCCAAGTGCCTCGGTCGATATCAACTCTTTGCTTAAGATTTTTTTTTGACTTTTCATTAGTCAAATCCTCTCATCTCTGTGTCACTTCTGGTCTCTTCTAATTTGAACTCTTATACGCATGAGATCTTTGCTATTTTATGGGCAATGATGCCCCACTCGCCTTGGATTCTTGTGAGCAACATACCTTGATTTTTCACGGACAATGATGCCCCACTCAATCTTGATTCAATTCATCGTCATCATTTTTTTGACCCTACATGATGAGTCTTCATCTATCTTATCATTAGGGCTAGCAAAATGCCCCCACGCCCTGAACTCATCTTTAATCTTCTTGCAACACCTCGGCGAGAACTAACTATTGGTCCCTATAATAAAAAGGTTAGTATTTTGGAAATAAACTGAGAAATTTAGGAAAAAATGCAAAACATTTTTAAAAATTGATGTTTAGACGAAATGGTAAAGAGGAAAATACCAAACATTTTTGAAAAATGAATGTTTGGAGTAAACGATGTGTATTAAACAAATTGAAATTCAAAAACTGTCAAACATTTTTTGAAAAACTAATGTTTGGAATAAATAATAAAGATTAAAAGAATCGACAAAAATGTTAATTAATGTTCGATCCTGAAATAATAAATGCACTAGAAAATTTGTCTATTTAAAAAATCTTGCCTATTTTGGCAATATAAGCATATGTATGGTCTCCCCTAGTCCATTTAGGCTTTCGAGAGGAATGTTTCCCATACCTAATTTCTAACCCATTCAATGTGGCTCTCTTGATCTCACCACTCACTATGTCCCCCATCCTCTCCTCATTTGGGTGTCGATCAGGCACTTCGAGGTTTGATGTTCCTTGAAGAAAGGTTAACCCTTATAGGTGGAATGTAATCTGAAGACAAACTTATCAAACTTAGATATCCACATATGATCTGAATGGTCTTTGTAGGCTTATAATATAGGCTATGGTTCATGGTTATGAAAGAAATGATATATATTTCCAAAATGAGTATTTAAGGGTAATGAAACCAATGATCATTTCTTCTGGTTAAAATATCTTCTATGCGTTTGTTGATCAGAATGTGCTCAAATAAAAACTTCTTTGATGTATTTCTTGGATCGCTCTAGACTGCTCACTTCTGGGTTTTCACCCTGGAGTTTATTTCTTTCTTTGTAGCTTTGGAATCTGTATCTTGCATCTTGAATGAATGTTGATGCGTTTCTTATTCACATGTAATCGAATCTTCTCTTGTTATCGTTTAGTGCACTTTCTGATAGTGCTTTTAATCTTCATTGTTTCAAACTTCTTGTTGGCACATTTTCAATTTGGTTTAACCATTCCTTTGAGTAAAAATTTCTTTTACTGGCTTATTCTGATATTTCTCTTAGTCTTCGTGTTTAGGACATTGATTCTCATTCCTTGCGCTTATTCATGGAGCGTCATCTTTGTAATGCGGTCAAAACTGGGCGATTTGAACAAAATCCTCTTCTTCTTTGCCCTAGTGTGGGGGTGATCCTTGGTTTTGGTTCAAATGAAAAGAAACGAACAGGCTCAAAGGGGGACAACAAATGGATATTTTCTATTATTTGCGAAGGGGATTGAAGGAAGGTAATTCACCATCCCATACATAGATATCAAAATAGTCTTCAGAGGGTAAAAGTTTAGGGTCAACACTCGATACAAGGATCTTAAACAACAAGTGTCTGAGAAGAAAATTTCCTAAAATGGGAATTGCCCATTATCTACACACTTGTTTTGTTTTTCTACCGGCCTGAATGGACTAGCAGATACTTGTATTCGCAATGACCTAATAATAAAAAATGGTATGTACATGTATGCTTTTTTAAAAATATGTGTGTATATGCGTATGGGGAAAAAACTATCCCATAACAATAAACAAAGAATGCGAATATGCTTTCTGAATAAATAAAAATTTCATTACGACAAAAATAACTTCATTCTGAAAAAAATATGACTTAGCTTATGGATTTCTTTTGCATTTTTCCCAAATGCACAGGGATCAACAGATTTGAATTGCCTTTACCGGTAGTCGTTTGCTCCGGGCTAGTTGTACTATTCCCCTTAGTACAATCAGTTTATACCAATTGTGACATTGGATTTTTCCAAAGGATTTATTTTCCTTTGACCATTCGATAATGGATTTTTGGTGAAAATTTAATTTACAGCTTTGTTTATAGATTTCTTTCGCATTTTTCCCAAATGCACAATGATCAACGGTTTTGAGTTGCCTTTACCGGTAGCCGTTTGCTCCGGGCTAGTTGTACTATTCCCCTGAGTACAATCAGTTTATACCAATTATGAAATTGGATTTTTTCCAAAGGATTTATTTTCCTTTGACCATTCGTAAAAATGGTTTTTCGATGGATACTTGAATTATCCATTGTCTTAAATTTTACCGTGTTTAACCACGTTATGCCAACATTTCTTGTCAGACTTGTTAAATTCTATTGAACTCTTTCCAGTTTTGTGATCATGAAAACTCAATCAACTTAAAAAATCTTGCTCTTTTTTCATCCTTAAGAAAGGATAAAATTAAGGAATTCTTCTATTTTCGAAAAAAAACAATCCTTGAAAAGATAGAATAGAGAAAAACTTCTTAAAAACTATGAAAAACGTTCTTAAGACTGGTAGGATTAAAATATCTTTAAGAAATTTTTGAGAGAGAAAAAAAGCGATCCTTGAGAAAGGACATGATTGAAAATTTTTGTTTTTGAGAAATTATTCTTTCCCCCCTTTTTGTTTTTTTTTTGTTTTGTTTTTTTAGAAAAAAGAAAAATTTTAAGAGAGGAAAGAATTGAGAAATCTATTTTTTAACAATATCCTTATGAAAAGATTTAATTGAAAATATTTCCTTTGAAAAATGTCCTTATGAAATGATTAAATACTCATATTAAAAGATGTCATTGTGAAAGGATCGAAAAAGGAACTCTTATTATTATTTTTGAAATAATGTCCCTATGAAAGGACTGAACAAGTGTATTAATGAAATGATTAAAAAACTTTTCTAAAAATATTTATTCTCATGGGAGGATGAAAAAAGCTCAAAAATGTCCTTGTGAAGGGACTGGATCTAAGAACTTGTTAAAACAAATTGAAATGTTCATTTTTTTTCTTTTTTCTTTAATCGTCGTTATGAAAGGGATGTATTTAGAAATTTGGTTGAAAGAATATAAAAGTTCATTCTTAAAAAAATGTCCTCAAAAGGATTTACCTTTTCTTAAAAATTATTTGTGAAAGAATTTTTTGGTATGTGATTTTATGCAAATGAGATGCATGCACGTGCTTTCGATGTGATGCAATGTACGAAATGTAAAAATCATAACAATAATCAACAAATGCAAGAATGAATGCAAAAAACAAAAACGAGTCAGTACTGGATAAAAATAATAAATACATAAATAAAAAGACAAATTAAATAAGGTAAACAAACAAAACAACCCTATTTATCCCGCCTTAAACACCTAAGGTTATTCGCATGGCTCTAAAGGGGTGGGTTTCTATATGTTCTCTACATGCAGTTTTGGTTCTAGGGGGTACCCGAATTGCCTTCGCTGTCCTCTACTAAGAGTAGCAAGGCCTCCGATCATCACCCATTATAGGCTCCTTTCAACCGGGTTCAATTCAGGGGGACCCATTCGCTTATGCCTGCACGAAGAAACGATATCCTTATGAAAGCATAAGGTACTCGAGCCCCGAAGGTACTTGCTAGGCCTACACGGGAGAACGATATCTCCACAAAAGCATTAGCGTTTCCCCTACTTAAAAAACGGGTTTATATGCCAAATTTTAAATGCGTTAAAATAAACGTGCAATTACAACCGAATATTAATTTAATAGTCACTTTAATCTGGAACTTCTAATATTATTAAAGCGGTAATTATTTGAAAAAGCTTGACTCTCCTTATTTTGTTAAAAAACAAAAAATTTCCCCAGCGGAGTCGTCATCTGTAGCGATGCCCCTGTCGCTAAAAAAACCGAGTTTTCGAGGTGTTGGTTATCTTTCGGGTATTAAAATATTTATTCCGTGAGGTTTTAAAAATACCGTATTTTATTTAAAAGATGAGTCACCACAGGCCACTTAGGTAGGCCGGGCACCATAAAACCAGAGATTTGAAAACTGTTGGGTTCGGGAGTCGGTTACGGATGGGGAAGGATTAGCACCCCCACACCGCCCAAAATTGGTACTTTAATAATTACCACTTTATTAATATTAAACTTTCCGGATTAAAGTGACGATTAATTTAAATTTGGTTATAAGTGCGGGTAAATTTTAAAGGCCCCGTTATCCGAGAGTAAAGCCCAACCACCATCACTACGCCTGATACTGGCCCCGTTTACACTCGGATAAAAGGACATTGCATTGACAATTTATATTCCATTATGCAACCTTAAAAAGCAAAATAAATACAAAGCGATAAAAATATAAATAAATACTAATATAATAAAATACTAATAATTACTAATCCGAAACATACATACATAAATATTAATCAAACACATAAAACGAATCTAACATAAATAAAACGTTAATTTAAAACACAAATAAATATTAATCTAACACATAAATAAAAACAAATTTAACATAATAAAATATTAATATAAAACGTAAATTTAAAACATAATAAATACTAATCTAAAGCATAAACAAACATACAAACTAAAAGAGCACAATTTTAAATTAACTAATACTTCATTAAATCATAAAAATTACAATAAAATAAAAAGGGAAGAAAATATACCTAACTAGGAGCTCGAATAACGAACCCCGGCTGAACCCCACCGGGATCTACCACGACCTCTCCAAAATTATTAACTAGATCAGATCCAAAATAGGACCTCGATCGAACCGGTTAGTACCGAGGGGACTGCCCCTTGGCCTTGGGCTAGCCGAGAGCACTGCTCTCTTTATGGCCAGCCCTCTGTCGATTCATGCATCTTGAATGGCTGCCCCTCATGCCTTTATATAGGCAAAAATGGGGGAGCTTGGGTGACGTGGAGCACTCTCCTCCACGCAAATTTCCTTTTTTTTGCTTTTAAATTAATTTTTTTTAATAATATTATTATTACAATAATACTAATAATACTGAAACCCGGACAAAAATGAGTGATTACAGTTGCCCCTCTTTGCTTGTTCTTGGGAAACGAGAACAAAGCAAATATCAAAAGCACTCATTTTTGTCCTACTTCATTGTTTGTAGCTTTGGAATCACGTGTTCTTCTAGAACTCTTCGCTACTCCTTAGCTGAATCTCCAGGCTTGTAAGCTCTTCCTATATAGAACCTCGTCACCTTCCGATCTAGGAGCTACGGGCTCTTCCTATATAGACCCATTCACTCTGAAGCCTCGAGTTATGAGTCACTCCTATATAGAACTTTTCACTCTGAGACGGTAAAGCTTGGAGTCCTTTCTATATAGAACTCTTCGCCTTCACGGGTTTTTCCGTTCTCGGGTGACGCAAGTATCAATGATCTCACTGCTTCTTTATCTGGTACCTTGGAATCACGTGTTCTTCTAGAATCTTCCGCTCTTCCTCGGTCGAATTCTTTGAGTCTCCTATTTGTGGTCTCAGAATCATGAGCTCTTCTGGAACTCTTCCTCGGCCACCTCTTTGACCTGCATGCACTTAGATATTAGTCTTGAGAAGACATTCTTACAAAATTTAGTTTTAAGAAAAACATCCTTATGAAAGGATAAAATTAGAGATTTAAGAAAATCATCCTTATGGAAGGATAAAATTGAGAAATTTAGTTTTAAGAAAAACATCCTTATGAAAGGATCAGATTAAGAAATCTAATTTTAAGCGGAACATCCTTAAGAAATGATTAAATTAAGAAAATGATTTTAAGGAAAAAAAATATTCTTATGAATGGATAAAATTGAGAAATTTAGTTTTAAGAAAAACATCCTTATGAAGGGATCGGAATAAGTAATCTAAGTTTTAAGAAAAAAACATCCTTAAGAAAGGATTAGATTAAGAAATCTAAGTTTTAAGAAAAAACATCCTTAAGAAAGGATTAGATTAAGAAATCTAAGTTTTAAGAAAAAAACATCCTTAAGAAATGATTAGATTAAGAAATCTAAGTTTTAAGGAAAACATCCTTATGAAAGGATAAAACTAAGAAATTCATTTTAAAGAAAACATCCTTAAGAAAGGATTAAATTAAGAAACTAGTTTTAAGAAAAATATCCTTATGAAAGGATAAAATTGAAAATTTTAGTTTTAAGAAAAACATCCTTTAAAATGATGCCCCGGTTCTATCAGTCCTGACATCAAAAGAAATTCATCAAAGGTGATGGCTCGAGAATTCAAAATCTTGATTTGAAATCGTGAGATAATCTCTCTTTTTTCTTTTTCTTCTTTTTCTTTTTCATTTTCTTCTTTTTTTCTTTCTTTTCTTTTTCTTTCCTTTTTTTCTTCTTTCTTCTGACACTCGAGTGCGTGTCTTCTTAACAGGTGCAAAGGTGCACGAAGTCCTATGATAAAGATGATGCGTGAGCACATTTTATGATGCAAAGGTGCAAAATTTTCTTTTTCTTCTTTTTTCTTCTTCTCTTCTTTCTTTTCTTTGGGGTAGGTAGGCTTCAACTTGTGACTACAACCATTCCTCATTCTTATGCCCCGATAAAATTTGCCTTTAAAACTTTATTGTCCCTTCTCTGTTTGAACCTTTCAGCCAAGTGCCTCGGTCGATACCAACTCTTTGCTTAAGATTTTTTTTTGACTTTTCATTAGTTAAATCATCTCATCTCTGTGTCACTTCTGGTCTCCTCTAATTTGAACTCCTATACGTATGTGATCTTTGCTATTTTATGGGCAATGATGCCCCACTCGCCATGGATTCTTGTGAGCAACATATCTTGATTTTTCATGGACAATGATGCCCCACTCAATCTTGATTCAACTCATCGTCATCATTTTCTTTGAGCCTACATGATGAGTCTTCGTCTATCTTAACATTAGGGCTGGCAAAATGCCCCCACGCCCTGAACTCATCTTTAATCTTCTTGCAACACCTCGGCGAGAACTAACTCTTGGTCCCTATAATAAAAAGGTTAGTATTTTGGAAATAAACTGGGAAATTTAGGGAAAAATGCAAAACATTTATAAAAATTGATGTTTAGACGAAATGGTAAAGAGGAAAATACCAAACATTTTTGAAAAATGAATGTTTGGAGTAAACGATATGTATTAAACAAATTGAAATTCAAAAATTGTCAAACATTTTTTGAAAAACTAATGTTTGGAATAAATAATAAAGATTAAAAGAATCGACAAAAATGTCAATTAATGTTCGATCCTAAAATAATAAATGCACTAGAAAATTTATCTATTTAAAAAATCTTGCCTATTTTGGCAATATAAGCACATGTATGGTCTCCCCTAGTCCATTTAGGCTTTCGAGAGGAACGTTTCCCATACCTAATTTCTAACCCATTCAATGTGGCTCTCTCGATCTCACCATTCACTATGCCCCTCATCTTCTCCTCATTTGGGTGTCGATCAGGCACTTCGAGGTTTGATGTTCCTTGAAGAAAGGTTAACCCTTATAGGTGGAATGTAATCTGAAGACAAACTTATCAAACTTAGATATCCACATATGATCTGAATGGTCTTTGTAGGCTTATAATATAGGCTATGGTTCATGGTTATGAAAGAAATGATATATAGGCCCAAAATGAGTATTTAAGGGTGATGAAACCAAGGATCATTTCTTCTGGTTAAAATATCTTCTATGCGTTTGTTGATCAGAATGTGCTCAAATAAAAACTTCTGTAGCGATGCCCCTGTCGCTAAAAAGACCGAGTTTTCGAGGTGTTGGTTGTCTTTCCAGTATTAAAATATTCATTCCGTGAGGTTTTAAAAATATCGTATTTTATTTAAAAGAGGAGTCGCCACCGACCACTTAGGTAGGTCGGGCACCATAAAACCAGAGATTTGAAAACTGTTGGGTTCGGGAGTCGGTTACGGATGGGGAAGGATTAGCACCCCCACATCGCCCAAAATTGGTACTTTAATAATTACCGCTTTATTAATATTAAACTTTCTGAATTAAAGTGAGGATTAATTAAAATTTGGTTATAAGTGCGGGTAAATTTTAAAGGCCCCGTTATCCGAGAGTAAAGCCCAACCACCATCACTACGCCTGATACTGGCCCCGTTTACGCTCGGATAAAATGACATTGCATTGACAATTTATATTCCATTATGCAACCTTAAAAAGCAAAATAAATACAAAGCGATAAAAATATAAATAAATACTAATATAATAAAATACTAATAAATACTAATCCGAAACATACGTACATAAATATTAGTCTAACACATAAAACGAATCTAACATAAATAAAACATTAATCTAAAACACAAATAAATATTAATCTAACACATAAATAAAAACAAATTTAACATAAATAAAATATTAATATATAACATAAATTTAAAACATAGTAAATACTAATCTAAAGCATAAATAAACATACAAACTAAAAGAGCACAATTCTAAATTAACTAATACTTCATTAAATCATAAAAATTACAATACAAATAAAAAGGGAAGAAAATATACCTAACTAGGAGCTCGAATAACGAATCTCGACTGAACCCCACCGGGATCTACCACGACCTCTCCAAAATTATTAACTAGATCAGATCCAAAATATGACCTCGATCGAACCGGTTAGAACCGAGGGGACTGCCCCTTGGCCCTGGGCTAGCCGAGAGCACTGCTCTCTTTATGGCCAGCCCTCTGCCGATTCATGCATCTTGAATGGCTGCACCTCATGCCTTTATATAGGCAAAAAGGGGGAGCTTGGGTGACGTGGAGCACCCTCATCTACGCAAATTTCCTCTCTTTTTTGCTTTTTAAATTAATTTTTTAATAATATTATTATTATTATAATACTAATAATACTGAAACCCGGACAAAAAAGAGTGATTACAGTCCCCGCGCTCATCTTACTATGTTCTATCGGAGGATGACAAGATACGGCCGAGACGACAAGCTGTTAATTCACTATTTTCATGACAGTTTATCGGGATCTGTCGCCCGATGGTATAATCTATTGAGCTGACATCATATCAAATCCTTGAGAGACTTGGCCAAAGCTTTTCTGGAGCAGTGCCGACACGTCAATAATATGATGCCAGACCGGTGGACGTTGCAACAGATGAAACAAAAGCATAATGAAAGCTTTAGGCAGTACGCTCAGCGCTGGAGGGATATAGCAGCCCAGGTCCAACCCCCGCTCAGTGAGAGGGAGACGGTGGTCACATTTTTACAAACTTTGGAGGGTCCGATCTTGGGTCGCTTGATAGGTAACGCAACTACCAATTTTGCCGACCTCGTGTTATCTGGTGAGCTCATCGAGAATGCTTTCAAGATTGGCAAAATTGACGATGGGGGTAGTTCGTCCCATAAGAAGCCTTACCATGGAAGGAAAGACCAGGAAGTGAACTCTTCGGGAGTTTACAATGCCAATTATTCCAAGCCCAGCACAGTTGTGCAATCTAAGGCCGTGCCAAGTGCTCACGTTGCCTCAAGCCAAGGTTCTGGTCAGAGGAAGAACACTGAGAAGATAGAGTTCACTCCTCTGCCGATGTCGTATGGAGATCTGTACAAAGATCTACTAAAAGCCCATATAGTGGTACCTTTCCACCAGGCTCTGACGCAACCCTCATTCCCTAAGTGGTATGATCCTAACGTGAGTTACGAATATCACGCTGGACAGGTGGGCCACACGATTGAAAATTGTTGGGGCTTCAAGAGGCTGATAGAAAGGTACCTCAAGCTCGGTGTTATAAGTATTAAAAACCCTGCAAGTTCAGCCACAAGTGGGAATCCCTTACCACAGCATGAAGACCCCAAGTGAGAATTTTTTAATCCCGGTATTAGGGCATGCCCCGTTATTAAGGATCTTATTTTGAAATGCCGGATATTAACCTATTCCAACCCTTGTAGGTCCGCTTGTAGTTTTTCTCTCTTTCAAGATAACACTTTTTGGATTAATTTCATTGTCTCAAGCCTAAGGACAGTGAAAATCTTTTGTAAGGGCAAAAAACTACAAGTTTTAATGAAATGAACCTTTTTGATTCAACTATGTTGACTCTGATTTGAAGACTGATGTGATCGCACTTATGGATAAAGGAAATCAGAAATTGTGAAAACGACAAATGCTTGGATGGTATTATGATCTAATTTAGGGGCATTACATTTTCCACAAAGGGATAAAAGAAAAAGCCACTATGTACTCTAAGGGGTCAAGTTTGATGTGTAAACCTTTTTTGGGCATCCATTCGAGATAAATGAGGATATCTGGAGTCGGTTAAGGTTGGGGGCATCATGTTAGAGACCATAAATCCGACAAGACCAATGTGAAGTCAAGGGAATCCCTCTGAGGACCAAAAATCGCATTCACACGTTCAAATCATTTTGCATGTATGATAAAATGCATACATCTTACATACTTTTAAGTTGTCATGCATTTATACAAGACACATGTATTAGGCCCATTTTAGGTGCACTCATGGTGCATTTATTTGTGCGTGTGAACAGGTTCAGGGAAGAGACCGGAAAACCTCAGCCATTGGGGCAACAACACAACTGCCAACCTCTAGCCATGAAGAAGGCCAAACATGCAGAAGAGCTGAAACATTAATAAAAGGTAACAGTGACAAAATTTGTGAACATTTACTGATTAATGTTTTTTTTCCATTTTCAGGTCATACCTCTCCGCTAGTAGAGCAGCAGAAGTAGCCTTTTTTCAGATCTTGCCTTCGTCATTGTTGATAGGCCAACATTTCCAGATTTTGCTTTACCGCTGATGGTGCAGCAGTATAGACATCCTGAAGATCTCGTTTCTCCGTTGATGGTGCAACAGATCCAAACCTTTCCCCAAGCAGATCGAATTTCTATTCAGGTCTTGTTTCTCCGCTGACGGTGCAGCCAGACCTATTTTTTCTCAAGTTTTACTTCTTTGTACAGTTCAAGAAAAAAGAAAAAAATCGAAAAAATCAAAAATGAAAAATGAAAAAAATCAAAAGAAAATTTATCAATTTTCATCGCCCGATCTAGACCCTCTGCTGATGGAGTGGCCGGGTCTAAGCTGCTGTCATCCTCAGATCCTGCTCTCCGCTGATGGTGTAGCCGGTTCCAAGTCGTCATTATCCAATCCAGTCCTCCGCTGATGGAGTGGCTGGGTCCAAGCTCTCGTCGTCCTCAGATCATGCTCTCCGCTGACGGTGTAGCCGGTTCCAGGTCGTCATTATCCGATCCAGTACTTCGCTGATGGAGTGGATAGGTCCAAGCTGCTGTTGCCCTCTAATCTTGCTCTCCGCTGATGGTGTAGCCGATTCTTGGTCGTCATTATCCGATCCAGTCCCTCCGCTGATGGAGTGGCTAGGTCCAAGTTGCTGCTATTCTGCTTCTCCGTTGATGGTGTAGTAGGGTTCCAGTTAATGTTCTGTTTCTCCGTTGATGACGAGTAGGGTCCAAAATGTTATTATTCGATCTTACCCCTCCGTTGATGACGAGGTTAGATCTAACTTTACTGATTTTCAAGTTCTCTTTATTAATGTTGTAACTAAAAAAAGAAAAAAAGACGAAAGAAAAAAAATCAAAGAAAAAAGAAGAAAAAATCAGAAGAAGTAAAAAAAGGTAAAAATAAAGAATAAAAAAAGAATAAAAAAAATCAAAAGATAATTTATCAACTTTCATCGCCCGATCTAGTCTCTCCGCTGATGGAGTGGCTAGGTACAAGCTATCGTCGTCCTCAGATCCTGCCCCCCGCTGATGGTGTAGCCGGTTCCAGGTCGTCAGTATCCGATCAAGTCCTCCGCTGATGGAGTGGCTAGGTCCAAGCTATCGTTGTCCTTAGATCTTGCTCTCTGCTGATGGTGTAGCCGGTTCCAAGTCATCATTTTCCGATCCAGTCCCTCCGCTGATGGAGTGGTCGAGTCCAAGTTGTCGTCGTCCTCTGATCCTGCTCTCCACTGATGGTGTAGCCAGTTCCAAGTCATCATTATCCGATCCAGTCCCTCTGCTGATGGAGTGGCCGGGTCCAAGCTATCGTCATCCTCTAATCCTGCTCTCCGCTGATGGTGTAGCCGGTTCCAAGTCATCATTATCCGATCCAGTCCTTCTGCTGATGGAGTGGCCGGGTCCAAGCTATCGTCGTCCTCTGATCTTGCTCTCTGCTAATAGTGTAGCCGGTTCTAGGTCGTCATTATCTGATCCAGTTCCTCCGTTGATGGAGTGGTCGGGTCCAAGCTGCCGTCATCCTCTGATCCTGCTCTCCGCTGATGGTGTAGCCGGTTCCAAGTCATCATTTTTCGATCCAGTTCTTCCGCTATGGGGTGGTTAGATCCAGGTTACCAACGTTCTCCGATCTTACTTCTTCGTTGATGGCATAGTGGGGTCCAACATCTATCTTTCAACCCGGTCTCATCGTCGGTGTTGTAGCCATGTCATTTTTTACTCTAGTATTACTATATCTAAAAAATGAAATGAAATTGAATAATAAAAAATAATGGAAAAAAACAACAAAATGAGAAAATGAGAAAATGAGAAAAAAAAGAAAAAAAAAGAAAAAAGAAAATCAAAATGAGCTTTCAATCATTGGATCATGCCTCTTTGTCAGAGTTGTAGCTGGATCAAACATCAGAACTTTCATCCAACGATTCTGTCGCTTCGTCAGTGTTGCAACCGAATCAAATTTTGTAGACCCTGCCTCTTAGTCGGTGTTGCAGCTGGGTCAAGTTTTCTTTAGGTATTATCGCCGTCAATAATGTAGCAAGTGAAACTCATTTTGCTTCCCCAACAAACAACCCCATATTTTAAAGATTTTGCTTCCCAAGAGTGACAAGGTTGATCAACCAAGACAAGAAACAAGACCTGCATCAAAGAGAAAGAAGATCTACAAAGAACGAAGACATATGTCAAGAAGGGAGATGATCAGCTAGACCGGATGAAATGGGTCATTTTTAGTCTTTGCTTCGTTGTCGTTACACAACAACGAGCAAAGAGGGGCAGCTGTAATAACCCATTTTCATCCGGGTTACCTAACCCGAATCCAAACCTACCAGGATCCAAACCCTAACCCGACCCAGAAACCAAAACCTATTTTCTAAAAAAACCCCGAATAACCTAACCCTCATCCCACCACTGCCGCTGCACTTCTTGACCTCCGTCGTCCGTCATCAGCAATCAATCCATTGCCGCCTGCCACCAACTACCCGAAACTAAATTAAACTGAACCCCAAAATCAATTCTTAAATTAAACCCACAAACCCTAAATCTAATCTGAAATCCCTAAATTAAAAAAATAATAATAACCTAAACCTAATCTACCCGACATCCCCATGTCCCAACCCATACTTTCAACCATTCCAATCTGCCATATATCCCACAAAATTCGGCGTAAATCTCTCAAAAAATTCAGATCTGCAAAATAGAGTAAGGTTTGTTAATTTGGTTTATAAAAAACCAAACGAAAATGTAAAAAAAGAGGGGTTGATATTCAAGAAAAAAGCTTGTAGAAAAGGGGTTTTATTTTCAAAATTTTGGAATCGGAGAAGTTTTCGTTTTTTTTTTAAATCAATACAAGGTTAAAAACATCTATTTTCTCTTCATTTTAAACTGGTTTTAGTTTCAAGCTTTTGTCTTTTTACTTTGAATTATAAAAAGGGAAGGAGTTTCGACCTTACCTAATTTCCCGAAAGTGTGAAAAGCCTCGTCGCGATGCCAAAGCTCCTCGCCGCCGGGAAACGGCGCACAACGGAGGGCCAAGCGCGGCAACTCTTCTTGGATGGTGTCGTCGGGTTGAGGCGAAGAGAGGGTGAGGGAAATATTAGGCTTAGGTTAAGTGTTTTTTATTCTAATCTGTTATAAAAAAACTAATAACCTAGGTTTTTAACCAGCCTAAAGCAAAATTGTGCCGTTTTGGCACCTAGATCCATGCGGTGACCCGACCCGAGGGGATGATCCGCGCCATTTTATGGGCAAATTACACCCTGGGTCCTCCCACTTCTCACCCGTCTTCACTCCTATCTGCGGGATAATCTCGCCCTTGGTCCATATGCTTTTTATGCGTTTTTAACTACGCCCTTTTATGTCTCGTTTGTGTCTTTTATTTTACATTTGTTTCGATTTAGTCATTATTTTTCTTCAGCATTTCATTTCCGTTAATTCATGTTTATTCCCTTATGTTTTATATTCGTTTCATTTTAGTCCATGATAATTATTATTTATGCCATGTAAATTATTACATCATGCATTTTAATCACTAGTCCATGTTTTTATTTGATTCACATATTTTAGCATGGTTATTATTATTATTATTATTATTATCATTATTGTTATAGTTATTATTATATTTTTATGTGTTAGATTAATAGTCATGCATGTTTCAAATTAGTGTTTTTATGTTAGATTAATATTTTATTATGCTATTATTTATTTATATTTTTATCGCATTGTATTTATTTATGTCTGCTATTTTTAAGTTGCATTTCGGAATAATTGTCAATGTGGTGCCCTTTTATCTGAGCGTAAATGGGGCCAGTATCAGGCGTAGTGATGGTGGTTGGGCGTTTATTTTTGGATAACAGAGCCTTTAAAATCTACTCGCACTTATAATCAAATTTTAATTTAATCGTCACTCTAATCCGGAAAGTTTAATATTAATAAAGCGGTAATTATTAAAGTACCAATTTTGGGCGGTGTGGGGGGTGCTAATCCTTCCCCATCCGTAACCGACTCTCGAACCTGAAATCTCTGGTTTTTACGATGTCCGGTCCACCTTGAGTGGCCGGTGGCGACTCCATTTTAAATAAAATATGGTTTTTTCTAAAATCCCACGAAAGACATCATTTTCAAAATAAAAACACCTTTTTTTAGATCGCTACAATAGGTAACCATTTTGAATGATCTAGCATTATGACTTAGTTTGAAGAATTAAAAATAATTAGAAAATATGCTTTAAACGGTTTTTTAATTTAGTTGGTTGTTTATCATGTAGTGATTATGAAAACTGAGAAAGGGCCAACCACTGAACTACTTTGTTGAGGTTTTAAAAAAATACAAGTCAGAAAATCAGTTAGTAACATCTTTAATGTGTATTCGATGTCGAATATACGTCGAGGGTGTTACATCAAATACCATCTAAAGTTATATAATATATTTATAATTTTATTTTTTTTAAAGAATGGATTTTGAGGAGAGAAAAATATTGATGAGAGTATAAAGAAGTCAAGGAATGGATGGAAATAAAGAATATGCAAAGAGTTGTAGTCAAATGACTAAATTGAATAAAATACAAAGTGATAGACTAAATAGCAAAAAGTGAATTTATTTTCAAAAAAAGGAATTAAAGTTACATATGTATTTTAGTTATTCAAGTCTTATTTTATCATTCGATTTCTATTTAAAAAAATTTCGACTCGAGTTTATAAAATTCGATTGGGTCAAAAAATCAATTTTTTTAGTTGAATAGAGTTTTGCTCATCCCTATACAACATGTTGACAACTAGTTTTGTCACAACTTGAGCATGACTTATATAGGGTGATTGTAAGAACCTATTAAGATAATAGAACCATTAAGAGAGTCCAAGGTAAATCAACAAGATAGCCAAATCCCATTCAATTGTCATCCTTAATTTAGCGGTCAAAGATGGTGTTAGGAGCGGGTAATAGCCTTGACCCTCCCCTTAAATGATAAAATTATTATTTAGTCCTTTCAGAAATTGCAAAATTTTAAATTAGAATAATTGTAAAATCATATTTTTGCCCCTAACAAGAATTTTATGACGTTGTCTCTTTAATTATTATAAAATTTTAAATTAATGCAATGTTAAAATTTTATTTTGGTTTCTTAAAAAATTTAGGCTTAAGGGTTTAATAAGCCCTTAAACTTTTGCAAAAAAAAAATAATTAAGCCCTTGAACTTTTTTTGCACCCAATTAAGCCCTCAAACTCAAGAAAAAAAATCAATTAAGCCCCTAAACTTTTTTTACACCCAATTAAGCCCTCAAACTTTTGCAAAAAAAATAATTAAGCCCTTGAACTTTTTTTGCACCCAATTAAGCCCTCAAACTCAAGAAAAAAAATCAATTAAGCCCCTAAACTTTTTTTACACCCAATTAAGCCCTCAAACTCAAGAAAAAAATCAATTTGGCCCTTTGACCAATGTTGACCGCTAAATTTAACGGGGTTTTTTAAATATTCTTGGCATGTGTCACAACAGGATAATGTCACTTGACATTTCTAAGAATTTTTAAACTTTAATTTTTAAAAAAATATATAAAAATATTATTTGCTTCTTAATTTGATAATGTTGTTACTGTCATTATTATTTAAAATAAATATATTACTAATTGTTAAAGTAAGTATAAATTTATAATTTATAAATTACGAAAGTATGTAGTATACTCTTGCGTAAATGGCTTATTTGAATTTGCTAGATATTGAAACTTAGTAAATTGTTAATTAGTTAAGCTGAAAAAATAGTTATTACTAATTATTAATATTCTTTTGATTTTTGACCCGAATTAATTTGACTCGAATCATATGTGAACAAATTATAAGTCAGTCCGTTGGCCCAAATAGACAACTCTATTTGCAAATTACACTCGTATTAATAGTCAATCATGCAATTAGCAAAAGACGTAAAATGGTACATGTGTTGCAAATTGCAACAAAATAACTTAAAAAGGAGTAAAAATAATAACTAATGTCACAAGCTCACAATCCAACATGACCCGAGAAAAATAAATGTCAAACTTAAAAAAGAAACGCTAGTACTACAAGATGTCTGACGTGGAAGTGGAACCACCATTTCGTCAGATAACTCGATCGTGACCATATTTCAATAATGAGCTTACCCGAACATAACCCAAATCTAGTAAAGACATGATCTGAACTTCACCAAAAACTGAAAATACTCTAATTGAATCTCATTCGAAATCAACTTGACCCTACATGAACTTAATCAGATACCCAAAAGGACTCGACCCGAAGTCCATACAAACCCGGTTAAAACCCGACCCAAAGTCCATTTGAACCCGAGTTATCCTGGTAGTTAACATACTCGGACCCGAACTGTTTTGACTCGATCTGATATGAGCAGGATCAACCCGACTTTAACCCAAATACGGATCGACCCATCTCAACTCGAGTCTAATTATTGACTTGACTCAACATAACTTAAACCCGATCTGATACGACCTAATTTAACCCTACCTGAAACCCATCCGAGTACATATATATTAATTGTATTCGTAATTTAGTTCAAACTTCAATTAATCTGAGACAAATTAGAGAAATAACTTGATTCTTTTTTTAATAGATAACTTGATTTTTTTATAGATATAACTTGATATATTATATTATTAAAGAAGTTGATCCGAAATCGATCACAATCCATACCATATGATTGTATCAGTTGTCAGTGTAGTAGAAGTTGCAGTGTCACATTAGTTGTAACCAAAGGTTTGAAATCAATGACCACAAATTCAATAGGCATATGGTAGTTGATTAATGGACAAAATACAATTAGAAAACAATCTTGAGGTTCAAAAATATAAAACTCATCAAATCAGAAATATTTTTTTATTATTTATTACACACCAAGATTTCCTTTCTGTCTTCTCTCATTGAACCCACCAGAAAAAGAAATGTTTGTAGTAGAGCAATCAAATTTCGATTCCAATTTAAGGGGGAAATTTCTTAAATCATCAATCATTCAAACATTCTCTCACATCCCCAGTAACTCATCAATGTGAATTTTATTTTTTTATTGATTTTTCCGTTTTTCATGACTTTGTTATGATTAAATTAAATTATTTTGTGTCGTACACTTTGCTTTGATGATCGAGTCTCTTAACGAAAATTTTCTGCATATACAAAACCTCGAACTCTAGAACTGCTTAAGCGATATCAAACGCAAGAACGGCTATTTCTTCTTAAGGCAGGTACCGATACTCTTGCACGAGTATCGATACTCCATGCTCTAAAAGTACATTTATTGTTGGAAATAAAGACTCCAACGACTTCAAATCAACCCCAACGACTAGTAAATGTCACAAACTCCTTAGAAGGTTTAAAAGACTCAATCAAGCAGCCATGGAAAAACAAGAAACCAACTACCAACATTCATGTATAGAGAAATTTGTATTTGAGCTTAAAAGTCTTATTTTTCATTAGAAAACACTTGTGAGCCTCAATGTCAACATTGCTCAAGTGTCTAGGATTGAGTGAGAGCTTAATTGTGCAAACTTATTTGCCTTGTGAGGTTTTCTTTAGTTTGTTAAATTTGTTTCCTCTTGTAAAGAGAGTGTTTCAAGACTTTGGGGTATACGTCTTGGTTGTAAAGGTTATCTCCTTGAACTCGGGAAAAAAGAAAGCAAATTTAGTGGATTTGAGAAAATTCTTAGTGTGGATAGCTAAGGTAGTGGGGGTAGACTCAGTTGAATAATCGAACCACTATAAATCTTCGTGTCCCAATTTTTTATTACTTAGCTATTCATCCACCAAAGCAAAATCCAATTCACCCCGTCTTAGTTTATATTTTGATCACTAAATAAATAATAATAATAATTAGACTATTAAATTTTTAATTTGGTTCCATCAAGTAACCGGCCGTTAACCGCTAATGAAATTGTTGACGTGACGGTGAAGTAAATTTGCATAATAATACATTCGATCCTTATTGCTTACATATTATATAAATTTAATTCTAATTTTAATTAGAAATAATTTAATAAATATAATATATCAAATTAAGTTTAATATTTGATTTATTGTTAATAAGAATTATATTTAAGTTAAACTTTAATTTATGCAAGATTTTTTTTAAGAAAATATGAAAAAGGTTGGGAGACAAGACTCAAGAGGGTTCAGACTTGGGACCCAGGAGATATAGGAAAAAAGAAGATAATTATTTTCAAATAATTTGAATTTTATATTCTATCCAAATAAATAGTATAAATTTAATGTTTAAAATAATTTAATATAAATTTTATATAAATAAATAAATAATTATTTAATTAGTTTATTTTATTCTCAAATAAAGTGTGAAAATAATCCTTTCGTAGGGTTTGTAGGTTTAATCCACCCAATTTGCATTTTTGTTATAATTTTAAGGTGGTGTGTATAAAGTGCAAGTCTTGATGAAATTTTAACAAGTTTTGGTGTTGGAGTTGGACCCAACACTAGGGTATAGCAGTACATATTTGACAAATTATAAAGTGGTATTATGTGTTACCATCTTATTAATTAAATTATTTTTTGAAAAAATAATACACGATTCGTTGTGAAATTAAAAAATTTAAAAATATCATGTCAACATTGTCTTTAAATTTCTAACCGTCAATGATCGAATAAAAAATAATATTAATGACGCTTTTATCAAAATAAATTTAGTTACAAAAATAATTTACTGATCAATGGCATTATTTAACCGTGTTTTTAACGGACTTCAAAGTTCATGTCAAGTTATATAAATGTAATTTTAATGTTGTCACAATTGACCGATTGAATTTAATTCGATTAATATTTCCTCAATACAAATACAAAAAAAAACATAAATTTAAACATATGTAAATATTTAATACCTTTTTATTTATAGATAAATATAATATACAAAAGTATGTGAATTCGAACATCATGTCCGAAATATGTGGTTTTAATTTTTCTAACAAGCATATGTTGTTTGACTGGCCACGTGTGTGAAGAGGAAACTTGGCGACATGAAGAGTGCAGAATCCAAGGAGGGAAAATAATAAAAAATGTATACTCATATTAGGCGTTTCAGGCTTATTCCAGAAACATTCATTTAGGGTGGATTTTATTTTATAAAATGTTGAGAATTTTGGTTAAATACTAAGATTCATTCATTCTTGGATTAATGTCAAACCAAAGTGATTAAATTAATGTGGAAAACTTAGTTAAAAGGGCAGGAGGTTGACTCATTGCAAAACCTAAACTAATATCTTATATTTATGTTGATGTCGAAATAAGGAAACACCGAATAAGGAAAGTAGCGACGATGGATTAAGATAGTTGTAGTAAAATTAAACGGATCACTTTTTGTAAAATTGAGACGAAAAACTGCAAACAATTATGATGGTCAGAGCGGGGAGGATAAGAGAAGGAAGAGAGGGTTACAACCCTCTTAAATCAGCCTTGCCAAGGCGTATCATGTCTATTTTTAAATTTGATCTTTCATCAAGGCGTAGATGTTTATAGCCCTTAGTATTATTGATGATTGAATAGTGTCAGGCTTAGTGATGGCCTATGGATGGATTGAAAGCGATAGGTCCAACTTTCGTGTATTAAGCCTTGTATGTTGGGCACGTGTATGCCATGCATAGGCTCCTGACTATGCGTTATCCTCAAGCAACCTAAGAGCTCCGAGACATTAGTCTCCGAAAAGAGTCTTCCTTTAAAGAAGTAGCAATGGCGGATTATTTTCGATGTTCACAAGATATAGAGGAGTTCGAAGGATAATTGTGGAATTGCGCAGAGGAGACAGACTTGAGTGTAACAATCTCTATTTTCTAACAAATAAAAAAATAGTTTAATTAGAATTTCTACGAACTTATAAATTCAGTTTGAGTGGAATTCTACAAATTTATACATTTATAAATATAAAAAACACATAATTTACATTTTAAATAAGAAAAGTCTAAAAAGAATTTACACATAATTTATACAAGATAGGATTTGAACTTAAAATCTCAAAATTCACAAAACCTTAATCGTATCAACAAACTAAGGTCTCATTGGCTTTTCTTACTTTAATGTCTGGATTTGAGAAGTGTCCAAGAAAACATGTTGTAAAGCTAACTAAGCAGAAAATTGGGAGGAAAAAGTGAGATTCCCCATTAATCATAAAGTGAAACATTTGCACGTTTGGGCACCCATCCTTTGCTTAATGCTGCTTCTTTAAGCTTCTCATTCACGGTCGTTTGGTTCCTCTTCTTCATTTATCTTAAATATACTGAATTCCACGGAATTAGTTTTTTTTTTCCAACCTTCCGCCGCAGGCTCTTTTTCATTTGTTTCTTTGGCGGTGATCAACAATCGGTTTTAATATTAATTGTCGACTACCGTAGTTCATTCTTTTCTTTTCTTTTTTTTTATATTTTTATATTTTTAATGAGAATCTATATCCTTGTGGCACGTGTTTACCCAGCATTTGTGGCACGTTTTTTCTTTGTTTTTGTGGTTCGTTTCATCTGTCATTTTGGCATGATTTCATCATACCTTAGTGGTCTTTTGGTACTCGTACAGAGATTTTTACGGCGCTAATTTTTTATTTTTATTCTATCAGTGGACATAAAAAAATATATCCCCACTCGGTTGATGGTTGTTTGCCAATGTAATCAGACTTGGGTAGCGGAACAATGTGCCTGATAGTTTGGTTCACTCCCCACTCTTTTTTTCACCACTAAAGCATCTCGTTTGGAGAGAGATAAGAAAATTCAGAAAGGCTTCTAGATTTTGTCGGTATACTAATCTCTATGGAAGTATTTATTTTTCTTTGCATCTTTGAATTTTGTATGAGATTTTGGTGGACTAATCCTCATTATTCTTCCTTCTGGATGCGTTGTAGTTGAGATGTCTTTCACGGTTATTTATAAAGTCTAGTTGTCATTGTAAAAAAAAAAGTATATCTTAAATATGATTATTATATGTTAATATATATGAATACAAGAACGAAGTCGGGAATTAAGATTAGAGGATGACATAATTAATCATAAAAAGAGAGAAACAAAGTTCAAATAAATTAAAAATTGGAGGTCTAAATAGGTAAATAAAACTCTCTATTATTGTTTTTAATTAATTTTTTAAAGAATTATGTAGACGTGTCTCTGTATAAATATGATACAAAAATACAAAATTTAAATTATATAACTTAGAAAAAGGAAAAGGTTTTAGGATAATATGTGCCATCAATTCCATTGATGGTGAAATCATTTGTTGGCTTTTCACTTCTCCTATGAAAAAATCTAAATTCAACTCGAATTATAATTTTATAAACTTGATTTAAAAAAAATTTAAATAAATTTTGAGTTAGAAAATTGTAATTCGGATAATTCAAAACTTTTAGTAATTAGTAGATTAATTTTAAAGTTCAATTCGAGTCTCACAACTTTGTCTGATATATGTATATGACATAAGAAGAAATATATATATATATATGTATACATATTGTATATGGTTATACAAAGCCGTTTAAATTAGAATCAATTAATACCATAATATTATAAATATCTACAATTAAATTTGAACATAAACTCAAACAATTCGACTTGACTTGACTGAAATTTCATAAACTTGTCTCGACTCAAAAAAATTTAAATAATATTTATGTTATAAAATAAGACTCGTAAACTCGACCAACTCGAATTTTTTGACCTGACTTTACTTGATCAAATGTTTAATTTTTAAATTATATAACTTAAAAAAGGAAAAAAAAATAGGATAATGTATGTCATCAATCCCATTGATGGAGAAATCATTTATTGGCTTTCACTCCTCCCATGTTAACTTTTATGTGTATCTAACTCTAGGGTACCCAACCCAAAGTCATAAACCCTAGTTGCTCATTTTAGTGTGGTGTTAGGGATTATTATACTTATAAGTTAATTATAAACATGAATATAATAATACCTATAAAATCTCAACATAAATGTAAGAATTATTATATCTAAAGTGTGTCCTAATATTTTCATTTAAAAGAAAAGTGGATTCTACAATGTAATGGGCATAATGTGACCTACAACAAGCCCTTCACGTGGTTATTTTATTGGGAAATAGGAGGGATAGCCCTTTGGAATAGGGTGGATCCATGTTATTCTTGTTGCCTCTCTTCAATGTCTCTATTAAACAAACACCAAGCACACTGAATCTTCTCCACATGCCTTCCTCTTCCCATGTGCTTTGCTTCCCCTCTCTCTCTTTCTCGTGGGGTTTTATTATTATTTACTTAAAACAAATCTTTTCTTTTATATTAAGTGCTTCTTCTTCTGTTCTTCAACCCTACACGTATTTTTTAATGTTATTTCTATAAAAAAAACACTTTATTTTATTTTAATCCAATAGGAGACCCACCAACCAACTATCCTAGAGTTCTTATCATTGAAGTTTTCCCCTCACCCCAATATATATGGGTGAATAAAATTCGAATCAATTCAAAAAATGAATTTTTTAATTTGACCCGAATCGTTATTTCATACACTCGACACGAAGAAATTTCAAATAAAAATGAGTTATAAAATGGAACTCAAACAACTCGAAATTTTTAATAATTAGTGGGTTGATTTTTCAAGTTCGAGTCGAAACCCTCAACTATGTCTGATATATGTATATCTTGTTCTCTTATACGATCATGTTGTATTTTTTCCTCCGACCTAGATTTAGAGAGATTTTTAATGAGATACATGATCGTATCCCATTTGTATGGGTTTTTATCCTAATAAAATCATACAATATGATAAAAAAAACATATAAAAATGTGAAGAAATATATATATATATAGCGTATATGGTTAATTATAGAAAGTCGTTTAAATTGGAACCAATTAGTACCATAACAATATAAATATTTACAATTAACTTTGAGCATAAACTCGAATAACTCGACTCTTCTTGATTCAACTCGAATTTCATAAACTCGAATCGAATAAAAAAATCAAATAAACTTTGAATTATAAAATATAACTCGTCAATTTAACTATAATTTTTTGACTCAACTCGATCGAATATTCACCCTTTTATATATATCATTTGTGTTTTGAATTTCATGTTCCATGAAATGTACCAAACTAGTAGGGCTCATGCATGAATTTCAAATTTTCTATATATTGTATTATGAGTTTTATATGGATTTTATTTACTATGGATAGATATGGAATAAGTTTCTTTCTATGTATTATTATATTTTGAGTTCTAGACCTAAAAGTTGAAGCATCTAGCTAGCTTGGTCTATTATTCACTCAATCATTGCCCTGGTCTAAAACTGTTCATCAATCATGGTGTTTGCAGTGTGTCATGAAATTTATAGGCATGTATAGCTTTGTGGCTATGGAGGAAGTAAAATGGGGATTTATATATTAAACAAAACACTTGGAATGAATGAACAAAGAAGCACATAAGAAAGGTGTATACCACTTGTTACTTCAATGTTTAAAATGTGTTGGTTGCATGGCTTATCAACTATGGGTTATTTTTTAAAAAAAAAAATTATAGGTATTTGATTTATTAGTCGAATAATCTAAATCAGACTTTGTAGAGGTTTAATATGAGGTCGACTCTCTCCAATCAATTATGGGTTATTTTAATAGATAAGACGTTAGGTCAAATCTTGAAATTATAATGGAATAAATTTAGTTAGGAGATCTATCTTTATAAAAGAATTTTACAGCACTTAATTTTGTTGGTCAATAAATCAAATATGGATAATTATATAAAAATTTTGCTTGACTTGATTTAGAAATTTCAATTATTACAAGAGTAAGAATGCATCATGCAAAAGATCTTGATTTCTTTTTACATTTTATGTACACATAATTGTGAAAAATCTTTTATTTTTCCTGTTTAAATACTTTTTTAGAATTATGGTTATATGTTTGTTTACCTTTGAAAAGTTAAAATAATTAAAACAATTAACAAAAATCAAATAAAAACGAAATAAGGACATAAATATATTCAATATTTATGAAGGTAATAGTGATTTTCAACGTTACAAATTAATGATAAAACCTGACGGCGGGTGACGGAGCAGAACATATAGAGTATTAAACACCGATGAATTTAATAATATCCGTCCCGACCCGTCCCGTCCTGCTCCATTAACGAACCACATGTTCATATTCAACTTTTTAATCTATATATATGAATCATACAAGGCTGTGTTTTATGGGCTTCCTACCAGGTATTTGGGCTGAAGAAGAATTTATCACGTCTTCATTATATAGTAAATAGGCCTATAATAAAAAATGAAATGTCCACGTTAACTATATCTAATGACATAACCCAACAAATGGTCCAGTGTAAAAACGGATAATATTCATTTTAAGAGATTCGAGTTCAATCATTTTATTTGTAATATCTGTGTATTATCAAAGGGTTAAGAAAATGTATGAACAGATACTAATATAATTAAATCCAGCCAAGTTGAAGCGCAAGAAATTCAAAGTTCAAAGCTAAAACTTGGAGTTTGATTTTTAAAGTTTGAATTTCAGTTAAAATAAAATTGAGCTGTTTAAGCTCTTTCAGTTACATTTATTTAAATAATTAAAAGATATAATGATAAATTTAGTTCTCAACATTTATATAATTTATCAATTTAATCCCTTAAGCAATTTTAGGGGTTTAAATTTTAACGTTGTGAATAAAGTAAATTGGGTTAGGCAGTTGTCCTCACAACTGATCTCTGCAGTACTCGACCCAGATTAGTTAGTCAATAAATGGGATAACATGGTTAAACAAAAAATTAATGTTTATAGAGAATAGGACGAAATGGGAGTAACATAAAACGTTTAAATATAAAATTTGGACTCTACCTCACTCCACCAAGCAATTGGGCCAACATCAAGAACCAATTTCCTTTCATGACCACAAAGAATTCCTCTTCTTAGCTGAGCAGAGTTCAACCCATTAGAAAATTTGCGATTGATTGAGTTTTATTTTTAAATTCGAGTTGTTTTTAATTTCGTTTCTGAATTTTTAAAATTTATATTATTTTTTAATTTAATAACTTTTTTGTTTTAAATCTTTCTTATTAGGGCTGTAAATGAGACGAGACAGATTGTGAGTTATTCGAATCTGACTCAATCAACACTCGGCTCCAGTGGACTCGACTCAAGCTCAAATTTGACTCGAGTTTTTAACGAGCCGAGAAGAAATACTTGATATCCGACTCGAAAAATTCGTGACCAACTCGAACAAATAATATATTAAATTTTAGAGTGGACTTTCATTTTTCCAAAAAAAAATATGACTCATACATTTGTATTATAATATTTTGTGGTTAAAGTGAAAAAATATATGTTGTTTTTTTAAATGTAGTATAAAGGTTTTCTGCATTTAAGGTTCAGGTTCGAGTTCTTTCAAGCTCGAGCTGAGAGCTAATTTTTTATTTCGAACTTGACAGTTTTGAGCTTGTGAGCTTGTGAGCTTTCGAATCAAGTCAAACTCGGCTTTAAGTTTTTTGAGTTCGAGTCGAACTCAACAATAATCGAGCTCGACTCGTTTCATTTACATCCCTACTTCTTATGCATGACACTCTAATATTATGATATGTAGCGAAATCTCATAATACTACATAATCAAAATGACCAAAATCCAAATATAGGAACTAATGCAAAAAATAGGGACCAAATTAGAAAAAGTTTTTGAGTTCAAGGACAAGTTTTGGTCATTGAATTTTGTAATTTTTTCCAACTTAGCCACTAAACCTTATTTTGAACCACATTAGTCCTTAATCTTTATTTTGATCCACATTAATCTATGAACTTGATAATTTTTTTAGATTAGTTCAATGATGTGGCACAAAGGTCCCATTATCAAAATGGGCAAATTCTCCCTCCCCTCCCCTAAGTAAAAACTGTTAAAAAATTGTCAAATTCAAAGACTAAAAGTTAATTTATCTTTTATTATTATAATATTTACAAGTTGCAATGATCTGAAAATGGAATATAAAAGAATTGCAATTTAAGGCAAGTACACAGCTAAGCTCAATTCTAATCTCAATAAAAATCATACATCGGCAGTCCAAATGTTTAAATCCAATGCGAAAATTGTATTTTATTTATGTATGATATATATATATATAGTGGAAACCATGAACGTATACCAGAAGCAACCACCAGCAGACCGACATTCCACCCAAGAAGCCATAAATAATAAACAAATGGCATAAAGTCAAAAATACCTTTAAATTTGACTGAATAATTATTTTGGTCTTTATTTTTTTGAACCAATTTAACCTTAACGTTTTATTTTGGGTAAAAATAGTCTCTCTGCGATTGAAAATTGTTAGTTAATTGACGACAAACAGATTGAAATGACTTAACACAATGACACCTCATAAGAAAAAAATATTTTTTGACTGGTGTGTCATTATATAAAGTCAGCATATTTGTCTATATGACATTGCTATTGCGGCGTGCACTGCCATATAGATTTGTCACGTCATTTCAAGCTATTTATCGTCAGTTGAGTAACAGCTTTCATCCGTAGAAAGGCTATTTTTGACCCAAAATGAAACGTTAGAGAGTTAAATTAGGTTAAAAAAAATATGGGCCAAAATGACTATTAAGCTGAACGTTAGGAGCATTTTTTGGCATTATGCCTAAACTAATCAAACATATTACCTTATAATATTTTTTTATTTTAAAAATATAATCTTAAAATTTATTCATTCATTTTGAAAAAAATTGTATTTTCGATGGGTTAGGTTATTGACTTTATTCCTTGCCCTAGTGATCTGCACGTATACTTGTACTCTTAACATCGAGGGTTCCCACAACATTTATAATCTAATTTACACCAATTAATTAATTTTGACATCATCATCCTAATAATAATAATAATTAATTACACCACATGTCCAAAAATATGACCTATTCTAAATTGGTTTACAAAGTTTGAATGTTCCAATTTCACCCCAAACTATGACTCGTTCTAAATTGGTCTCCAAACTTTTGAATACTCTAATTTCACCTTCAAATCATCAATATATGCTAAATTATATTCTACTTTAATAATCATTGTTATAAAAAAATTTAATAGACATGTAGACCTTGATGTGTATTGTGTAATAATATGATGCGATATAAATGATGATTTATGGATAAAATTTGAACATTCAAAAGTTTGTGGACTAATTTAGAAAGAGGATCATAGTTTGGGGATGAAATCGGAATATTCATAAGTTCATGGACTAATTTATAATAAAGCCATAATTTGGGGTAGAATTAGAATATTTAAAATTTTAAGAATTAATTTAAAATGAGGTCATTATTTGGAGACGTATGATGTAATTAGACTATTGATCTAATATGAGGAAATATTAAATCTCTTAAATAAAATCATAAGTTCAAATATTAATATTGTGAATAAAAAAATTAAATTAAAAAAATCGTCTCGTTACTGAGCTTTCAATCTAAACTAACAAATTTACACAACTAGGCTTAATTTTTTTATTTAAAACCCCATTAAAACGTGACGGTGAAGCTCTCAAAGGTATAAATGCAATTAAACTAAATGTCTTTTTTTAAAAGCATATAAACTGCCAACCACCTTTAATAAATAGGAAAACATTAATGTGATAATTAAGAAAAGATAATACCATATTTAGATTAATTAATTTTTATCTAAAAGTATTTACTTGAGCGAGTCTAATAATTAATTATTTATATTCTAATAGTTTATATAAAGGTGAACGATGACTACTAATTTTAAAATCGTTACATATTAAAATAAGAGCGAACTCTTGATCTTTAATTAAAATAAAAAAAAACTTTTATTATATCATATAAACCTCGTGATTTAATTATTTAGTTTTCATCTTTGTAAAAGTTATGTAAATATCCAGGGACGAACTCAGAATTCCATGTAACGGGTACAAACTACTAAAAAGCTATATTAAAAATATAAGGGTGCAAAATATTTTTTACACGGACAATGTATCAAATATTCATCATTAAAGTTTTAACTATGATAAATGCATTTTTTAAAAAAAATTTAATTTTTTATGATAAAAATCAATAACTTAATATTCAAAACTTTAAAGAATTGTTATTTCTGAAACTAGCAAGTTTATCTTAATATACACGAAATTTAAGTCGTCGTGAAAGACTAACATTTTAAATTGATTATCATTATTAATAACAATCAAAATACTATGTGAAATAACTTTCCAATGTAAACAAGACGTTTGAGATAAGATTATTCCGACAAGACAATGAGCCGTCTTATTAACATCCCACAGATTTCGACGAAAATATATAAATAGGCAAACAAATATTATTATCGGCGATGAATGATAAACATTTACATTATCAATACAAACATAAAATTGCATATAACAAAGATGGTTAGTTGATAAATTGACATTACCACAACTCAATCGCAACATATCTTCAATAATTGTGAACTTCTGTCAATATTTAATCCATGAGTCTAAAAGAGAAATAAATCAACAGTACAATATAATGAACGTGATCCGGAGAAAGCGACGTCAATTTTATTTGAATGCTTTCACATATGTATTGATATTGGGCAGGTCAAAAATATTAATGTATGATTTTTGCTTTAAAGTATTTATGTTATTTTTTGAATATTTTTATGTGGTATTTAGGACATCATTAAAATCTTTGTCTAGCATTTTTTTTATTTTGTACGGATCGTAGTTTATATGATTTTTATTATTAAAATTTAAATATACTTATGGTTCTATATTTTCTACTGTCTTTACCACACATAATATAGTCCAATAGTAATATTTGTTATGTTTTTGGCCCTGATAAAACTACACTTATATATAAAACTGCTCAAATTCAATAATTATTGTTTTTTTATCAAATTATAATTATTGTTCTTTTTTATCAAATTTTGACCGTTCTTTTTTTGGCCTTGATAAATCGGTTTTTTTGTTTGCAGGGATAGATCGAGGGAGTTAGAGGTTGCGGTCGTCCTCTTAAAAATGTAAAATTAGTATATGATGTAAAACATTTTAGAAATTTTTTATTTATTTTCTATTAAATTTATTTCTGTCACCTGAAATTTTATAAGTTCGCCCCCTAACGTAAAGTTCTACGTTCATCCTTGTTTTTTTGTATAACTACTAGTACTCGATTTATTGACTGATTAATTTAGATCAAGTAATGCAGAGACTCGTCTTGAAGGTAACCCTTTTAATCTAATTTATTTTACTCACAACGTCAGTATTCAAATCTTTAATTTTATTTTTAAAAAATTCACCTCTTACTCCACTAAACTTAGTTTTTTGTTTTTCGAATAGTAAAGTAGTTTCTTTTATTTTTCTTTTTGTGTTAAATAAATTGTACGTTATGCAATAATCAGAGTTTAAGACGGTTGTTATATTAAATATTTCAATAAAAGAACCAATGGACTTCATTTGAACTTCCTTTTCCACGCGCTTCAACAGGCAACTGTAACACAATAACTCATCGGACGATCAATATTTCTTTTATATAGTTGGAGAGCGTACAAGTGAGCCGTGAGATTGAAGCACGTGTAACGCCTAAAAAAGAGAGAGTGATGTTAACATGTAGAGCCCGGTAGTGGCTTAACCATTCTATTAAGGGTTTATATTACAAATCAGTACTTAAAGTATACTAATTTTTTTCATTTAGATACATAAAGTATTTTTTTTTTAAAATAAGTACCTAAAGTATACATATTTTTCATATAGATTCCTAAAAATCGACATGTGACATTGATTAAAAAATATATCAGGTACCTATTTTTACAAAAAAAATATACTTTAGGTAATTACTTTAAAAAAATACTTTAGGTACTTATTTTGACCAATAAGTATACTTTAGGTATTTTGACAAAAAAAATACATTTAGGTACTTCATCTAGGTTCCTAAAAGTTGACATGTGGCTTGATTAAAGAATATATTAGGTACTTATTTTGACAAAAAATATACTTTAAATACTTATTATGACTAGAAATATTTTACGTGCCTAAATGAAAAGGTTGGTATATTTTAAATACTTATTTATTATGTAAACCTTCTATTAATTCTCACGTCTTATTGTTATTTACAATATTTTTTTGCTAACCATGATTAAGATTTTTGTGACGACCCGAGTTTCGAGTTAGCGAATCGGGTCTTGGACCCGAGTATTGGGTCCTGGGTTTAGGGCCCAATTAAAATGTGTATTTGGGCTTAGGGGTAAAAAAGGGAAAAGAAAAAAAGAAGAAGAGGAAAGAAAAAGGTTTTAAATATAAAGAAGAGTGGATAGTGATTTAATGGGAAAAAAAGATAATAGAAAAAGATAAGGGGGAGAGAGAAAATGAAGGGAAAAGAGAGAAATGGGGGGAACTTTGAGCTCAAACCTACGGCCATCAGAACCGCCATTCACGATACCTCCGCCGCCATCATCTTCAGCTCGTTGAGACGTACCCGTCGGTGGTCGCCCCGTCGCTATTATCGCCGCCACTCGCTGGGGTATGAGAAAGTGGTGGTCGGGAGAAGCTAGAACGGCATGAAGCAGTGCTCAACGCAGTGAATGGAGGCCACCGCTAGAACTGCCGGCCCGAGAACAGCCGGTCTGGAGCTCGTCGTCTGCGCATGAGCGTGGGCTGGTAGGCAGGGCAGGTGCACATTGCTTTACAGTGCACCTTGCCGCACTGGATTCCTACCCGTGGGTGCATGCAGCTTATCCTGCACCTGCGTTGCATCGGATCGCTAGAGATTTTGATCGGCCCTTTGACCAGTTGATTATCCGTTGACTTTTTTTGGAGGACCCTTCCCTGGGGTTTCTCAATGTTTCAAATCCAATGGCGCAGTCCGTTTTGCCAAATTCAAACCCGATAAGCTATTTTTATGTGTTTGACCCTTCACTTGGCTAAGGAGGTGTATAAGATTTAAGTGTTTTCGTAATTATTGTTATGTGATGATTAATCGGGTCAAGCGAAATATTCGAGAAGCTAGGATGAGGATTTTAGCGATGTCAGCATAAGGTTAGTACACCTCGAACTTTGAAATGCTTCATGAGCATCATAAGTGTAATTGCCTTGCATATTAGTGGTTGCAAATTCAGATATGAGTAATAAGCATGTGATGATGTGGATATTCGAGGCTTGGTAATTATTGAGAATGATGAGACTGTTATGAGTTTAGAGATCGTATAGGATTGTCATAATATTCGTATGATTATTTGGTTTATGATTTTTATGTGATGATGCCTTGTGCGCCAGTGGAACAGTTAATACGTTTGATTGAATATTGGGCAGGGGCTGTACTGATAAATATTCGTTTTAAGGTTTAAAATTGGTAGAAACTCACTTAACAACTTTACAATAACTTGTAGGTTCGTTTGAGGTTTAACCATAAGGGTTAAGGGGTTGAATGTTGAATTTTTGAACTTCAGGTTTTGAAATATGGGTTCGAGTACCGGTACGGGGTGGGTGCATATCGGTACGCCTTTGTATATAAGAGGACAGGTTGTGAGGGGAGTACCGGTACTATTTTCTGTGTATCGGTACTTCTTGTTTGTAAGAATTCAAGTGGCGAATTCGAGTACGCTTGGGACGTATCGGTACCCACGATTATATTGTCTGGAAAGGCTTTGTGTACCGGTACGCTAAGGTAGGTGTATTGGTACGGGTAAGGATCGGTACGATGTGATCCCAGTACTGATATGGAGTATCGATACAGCACGAAGCGTATCGATACAACTTGAGGTCTAATTCTTTTGAACCTAAATAGGGTATCAGTACTTATAGGGGAGTATCGATACCTAGAGGGGAGTACCGATACCCTCTTTGAGGTATCGATACTCTCTGGGCAATCTGCCCATGTTTATACGTTTTGAGTTTGGGGGTTATATAATTTGTGGCTAAGGTTCTAATGGGTCTCTTATAACACAAAACAAGTGGTAAAACTAAGAATGTGTGTTTCTAATTGCTAATGAGGATTGATTGAAATTTTTGTTGAGAATAAATTGTACACTCTTCCATAAAACGTAATAACTCGGTAATGCTTGATTGGTTGTAATAGAAATAATAGGGACCCATGGTGGGTCGTATAATGGTTGTGTGCTAGGTAGGGCACTTGTATGGATCCGTGGTGGATCATATATGGTTACGTGCCATGTAGGGCACTTGTTTGGTTCGAGTCCTTATTTGGTGGGATCCGAATACCAGTGAGTGAGTGTTACAACACATGAAGGCCATCCGATGTGAGATTTCAGATGATGACATTTGCTCGATACGAGGTTTCGAGCCCCGTTCAACGTGAGATTCTGAGCGAAGACTCGATGTGAGATTCTGAGCATGGGTAGGTTTCTAGTGTCGGGTGACATTGGGCCTCACTTCTGATTTGTTTATCTATATGTTTATGTTGTTGAGATGTTGTTTGTTCTATAGCATGTGTTTAGGCGGATATGGTTGCGCCACATGTTTATTTATCTCCTCTGATTGCTCGTACTAGCTTGCATGCTTACGTTTATGATTAGCATGAAGTAGAGTAGAGTAGATGTGTACCACTAAGCTTTGTAAGCTCAGCACTCAGAATCGTTGTTTCCGTGTGTAGGTTGATCGTGGGATCATGGAGCACTATCAGATCAAGATTTTAGCACGTGGTGATCTTCCGAGTATGGTATTTGAGTCTAGTAGGCTATGTGTTCATAGGACCTTACTTGTGGAGTCTGTAATTATTATTTGAAATTGTATTATTTAAATTGTACCTTCAAATGTTTAAATTTAAATTGGAGCTCCTTCATAATATTTTATTTACTTATATATTTATTTATTTATTTTGACCGTTGATTTTAAATGCTTTTGCAACTTGATGGGCAATCCTATTTGAAAGGAAAATGTTATGGTTTGGGTTTGGGCTTGAGGCCCAAATATGACATCCGGGTCGAGGGTGTTACATTTAGTGGTATCAGAGCCTAGGTTAGCCAGTTCTAGGAAACCCCAGAGTGGTATAGGTGTTTAGTAAGGTGTCTAGTGAATACAAACCCTTAAACTAAATCCGTACTCTTTATGGCTGGAATTCTGATAGTGCATCTAATGTTGCGACGTCAAGATAGTTATGATCGTGGCTGAGAAGACCGAGTTAAGTGTGGGACAGTTAATGGTAGTGATCCCGGGAGTGGGGTCGCCTCGAATTGTCGAGATACAAGTTAGTTTAAGGACACCCGAGTTGAGAATGTGTTCTCCTCGTGTCGCATGAGTGGCATTTTCGTTGTACGTTGTAGTCACCTTGAATTCTTCAGATTCGTTGCATGAGTTCATAGCAAGGAATCCTTATCGTCATGCGTGGATAAAGGTTTTGTTGCGGGAATGGATAATCTGCTTCTGAATTCGATCAGTGAGCACATGTTGTTTGAATGACCCTTTTTCTGTTTAAAAATGAGTCTTTGTTGATAATTGGAGAGTGTCATTGTCATTATTAGAGGCATTCCTCAGAGATAGTTGATTCATGACCCATTAGTTCATCAGTGTATGGTCGAAGTTAGACGTTTTATAGGTTTGAGAGAGAGCTACCTTCTTAAGAGTTGTTGCACCGTGGAAATTGTTTCGATTAATCAAGTGTGGAGCTAGCCAGTGATGTCGAGAGGGAGTTTGAGGCTTCGAGACCTCGATGGAACCCAACTTTTACAATAAAAATGTTGGATCGTCACCCTTTTATCGTGATCGTCATAATAATAGTTTTGAGGATGGCAATAGAGTTGTGAGGCAGGTTTGACCGAATTGATAGGTGTTAATGTGTGTAGTTCAACGCCCGAGAGCTTTTAGATTGCCAGAGGGCTTTGTTTATGCTTCATGAAGGAGTCTTTAAGTTCCCTTTCTTTCAGGAATGTGAGTAGATGTTGAGGTAAGACCGAGTTGGATGCTAGAGCCATCATAGTTGTCAGAGGTTATCAACCCAGTTGAGTAGTTTGAGGTTCAGCTTCGGAGTAACGAATTGAACAAGGTCATTCCCGTCTAGGTTCTTCGCTCAAGGGAGAGTTAGACTTGTTCCCTAGTAAAAAGTTGGTTCGTATATGTGCTGCCCAAACCGTCGATAGTTGTTAAGCGAACATAGAAGACCATCACCTATTTCAGAGGGTAGATAACATGTTAAACCGAATGTGAAGTACTTGTGTGTTTTTTTAGATTAGTTTGGAAGGGCAATACTTATTGTTAATGTAATGAGGTTAGAAAATAGATTTTGAAAAGTAGATTCTCTTTTCTATTCGAGTATATCGTGATAGTCAGTAATGTTCGTGGTGACATCAAGGTAATTTGGTGAAGATAAGGTTAGAGCCACTGTGTTGTCTCTCGGATATGAGTTGGATGTTTTGCGTGACAGGTGTAGATGTGAAAGAATACGAAAAGTTGGCGTTGAAAAGATGATTATCTCAAGGACCGTATATGTGGGGGAAAGTTAATGGCATTGTAATCAGTTAAGGAAGCAAAGACCGAAACTTTGTAAATGTTTTTGATCGTATCACAGTTTCTTTAGAACGAGCTGAGAGACATTGGTGGAAATATGAGCTACGTGAAGCCGTTTCGTTATGACAGTGGAGTGTACCTGATTAGAGCCAAATGAGATTTTGAGGTTTTCAAAGATGTTTTGTTGTACTGTTAGGGTTGTACTTTGGTGCTAGAAGAAAAATGTTGTGTTCTTCCCACTAGTGAAAAGTTTGAGGTACTTGATCTCTAAGGAAATCTACAGTTTAGATGATGACATGGGATAAGGTATGTAAGAACTGTTGATGGTGTAGTCGATTACCACCTAAGGAAAGGGAGCTAAATATGTAGTGGGTCGTACTGAGTAACAAGATTTAGAGTATCATGCTGTCACGTGAGGCTATCCTAGATAATAGTCGGATAAAAGTGTGTCGATACTAGCTCTGTGCGATATCGGTACTAAGGTGTTTGTTAGCACGTTTTGAGTTAAGAGTTGATTTACTTTGGGAGCCACAAGGAGAAGCATCTAATTTTAGTCAAGATGATACAATGTTATGATTGAATTTGGGTCCAGTGGTTGTCAATAGACTTTGAAATCTTGTGGCAGGCATTTTGGAAAAGACGTATCAAGGTAAGAGATTCTCTCTTAAAGTAAAGTGGTCAAGAGCAACAGTTGGTGCCAGGCTTTCGTCACGTGTTCGAGAAACAGTTAGGAGTCGTGTATTTGAGATAGTGATAAATAGTTGGCTTGCTATCAGTTAAGAGTTAACATTGAGTTCTTCAGAATTGTGGGGATGCTTTGGTATTCATCGATGTGAATTAAATGGATGACCAGGGATTTTGTACGGGGTTTGGAAGTGCACAGTTTTGTTGAGTAATGATATAGTGCCTGAGTATGCACCGTTTGATAAGTTTTTAGCAAAGGGGAGCCATAGAAAGTCTGATTGGTTTGTTTGTTAGTTGGGTTGTATGTTACAGCGAAGTGTTCATGTCACATTTTAGCACAAGATTCGAGGTTGGTAGAACATTTTCTTTGGTGGGTATTGATGTGACGATAGTTTTAAATGGTATTACAAGGGATATATTCTCTAGATACATTACGATTCGAGTCGTAAGACCTTTGCGAGAATCAAGTTGGTGAGAGCTATGTCAGTTACCGATATAGGTCTCATACCGAGCTTAATATGAATGCTTGAACCGAGTTTAAGGTGTTATTGTTTTCAAAAGTTGGCGCCCGGCAAGCGATGTTTTGGAAGAGATTGTCGTTAGAGTTAGAGTCTCCATTAAGGAGTTACCACGAAAGTAGTTGTTTAGTTTGGATGCAATGTCTGTTTAACCTTATGTCCTTTTGATCGTGTGTTGTAGTAGAAGAATTTGTGTGCAACAATCTTTTGGGATTCTACAGAGTAAGTTAAGTTTCTTTGATGAAGCATCTGTGTGACGTTTTGTCAAGGCACAGTTGGGTTTTGGCTTGTCGTTGGTGATGTACCGAATGAGGATGAAATTTCCCATGGAAAGAATCAATTGAGGCTTTGTTTGTACCATTAGAGGGCATGGTCGTATTGATAAGTGTTGTGAGAGATCAAAGTGGTACAACGGGAATCTTGGGAACACCGAAGAGTTACGATGGGTTGGTATCTTCTCTTTTATGGGTGCAAATTTCGAGGATAAAATTTCTTTTAAGGAATGGAGAGTTGTGCTGACCCGGGTTTCAGGTTAGCGAATTGGGTTTTGGACCCGAGTATTGGGCCTTGGGTTCAGGGCCCAATTAAAATGTGTATTTGGGCTTAGGGGTAAAAAGGGGAAAAAAATAAAAGGAAAGAAAAAGGTTTTAAATAAAAAGAAGAGTAGGTAGTGATTTAATGGGGAAAAAGAGAGAAAAGAAAAAGTCAAGAGAGAGAGAGAAAAGAAAGGGAAAAGAGAGAAAAGTTGGGGGAGCTTTAAGCTCCAATATACGGCCATCGGAGTCGCCATTCACGACACCTCTGTTGCCATCATCTTTAGCTCGCTGAGGTGTACCCGTCGATGGTTGTCCCCCCCCCCGTTGTAGCAGCCACTCGCCGGGGAAAGTTAGAACGACATGAAGCAGTGCTCAACACCGTGAACGGAGGCTACCGCTGGAACTACCGGCCTGAGAACAGCTGGTCTGGAGCTCACCGACGTCGGCCGGCCACCGGAGGCCGCCCTATGCGCCACACGCGCTGCCGCCTACGTATGGGCGTGGGCTGGTAGGCAGGGTAGGTGCACACTACTTTAAAGGGCACCCTGCCGCACTGGATTCCTGACTGCGGATGCATGCAGCTTATCCTGCATCTGCGTCGCACCAGATCGCTAGAGACTTTGACCGGCCCTTTGACCAGTTGACCGTCCGTTGAATTTTTAGAAGGATCATACCTTGGGGTTTCTCGACGTTCCAGATCCAATGGTGTAGTCCGTTTTGCCAAATTCGAACTCGGTAAGATGTTTTTACGTGTTTGACCCTTCGCTTAGCTTAGGATGTGTATATGATTTAAGTGTTTTCATAATTGTTGTTATGCGATGATTAATTGGGTCGGATATCGGGTCAAGTAGAATATTCGGGAAGCTAGGGTGAGGATTTTAGCGATGTCAGCATAAGGTTAGTACACCTCGAACTTTGAAATGCTTCATGAGCATTATAAGTGTAATTGCCTTGTATGTTAGTGGTTGCAAATTAGGAGATGAGTAATAAGCATGTGATGATGTGGATATTTGAGGCTTGGTAAATATTGAGAATGATAAGATTGTTATGAGCTTTAGAGATCGTATATGATTGTCAGAATATTCGTATGGTTATCTGGTTTATGATTTCTATGTGATGATGCCTTGTGCACTAGTGGAACAATTAATACATTTGATTGAATATTGGGTAGGGGCAGTGGTGATAAATATTCATTTTAAGGTTTAAAATTGGTAGAAACTCACTTAACAACTTTACAATGACTTGTAGGTTCGTTTGAGGCTTAACCATAGGGGTTAAGGGGTTGAATATTGAATTTTCAAACTTCAGGTTTCGAAATCTGGGTTCGAGTACCGGTATGAGGTGGGTGCGTATCGGTACGCCTTTGTATATGAGAGGACGGGTTGTGAGGGAAGTATCGGTATGACTTTCCGTGTATCGGTACTCATTATTTATAAAAATTTCAGTGGCAAATTCGAGTACCAGTATGCTCGGAGCGTATCGGTACCCACAGTTACATTGTCTGGAAAGGTTTTATGTACCGGTATGCTAAGGTAGGCGTATCAGTATGGGTAAGGATCGGTACGGGGCAATCCCAGTACTGATATAGAGAATCGATACGGCACATAGTGTATCGGTACAGCTTGGGGTCTAATTCTTTCGAACCTAAATGAGGTATCGGTACTCATAGGGGAGTATCAATACCTAGAGGGGAGTACCGATACCCTCTTTGGGGTATCAATACTCTCTGGGCAATCTACCCAAGTTTATACGTTTTGAGTTCGGGGGTTATATAATTCGTGGCTAATGTTCTAATGAGTCTCTTATGACACAAAACAAATGGTAAAACTAAGAATGTGTGTTTCTAATTGCTAATGGGGATTGATTGAAATATTTGTTGAGAATAAATTGTACACTCTTCCATAAAACGTAACAACTCGGTAATGCTTGATTGGTTGTAATAGAAACAATAGGGACCCGTGGTGGGTCGTGTGATGGTTGTGTGCCAAGTAGGGCACTTGTATGGATCCGTGGTGGATCATATATGGTTATATGCCATGTAGGGCACTTGTTTGGTTCGAGTCCTTGTTTGGTGGGATCCGAATACCCAGTGAGTGAGTGTTGCAACACATAAAGGCCATCCGGTGTGAGATTTCGGGTGATGAAATGAAGGTCATCCGATGTGAGATTCCGGGTGATGACATTTGCTTGATGCGAGATTCCGAGCCTCGCTCGATGTGAGATTTCGAGCGAATATTAGAGGTGAGATTCCGAGTATACCGCTCGATGTGAGATTCTGAGTAGCTCGATGTGAGATTCCGAGCATGGGTGGGTTTCCCAGTGCCGGGTGACATTGGGCCTCACTCCTGGTTTGTTTATCTATATGTTTATGTTGTTGAGATATTGTTTGTTCTATAGCATGTGTTTAGGCGGATATGGTAGTGCCACATATTTATTTATCTCCTCTGATTGCTTGTACTAGCTTGCATGCTTACGTTTATGATTAGCATGAAGTATAGTAGAGTAGATGTGTACCACTGAGCTTTGTAAGCTCAGCGCTCGAAATCGTTGTTTCCGTGCGTAGGTTGGTCGTTGGATCGTGGAGCACTATTAGATCGAGATTCTAGCACGTGGTGATCTTTCGAGTACGGTATTTGAGTCTAGTGGGCTATGTGTTCATAGGACCTTACTTGTGGAGTCTGTAATTATTATTTGAAATTGTATTATTTAAATTGTACCTTCAAATGTTTAAATTTAAATTGGAGCTCCTTCGTAATATTTTATTTACTTTTATTTATTTATTTATTTATTTTGATAGTTGGTTTTAAATGCTTTTGCAACTTGATGGGTGATCCCGTTTGAAAGGAAAATTTTATGGTTTTGGGTTTGGGCTTGAGGCCCAAATGTGACATCCGGGTCGATGGTGTTATAATTTTTTTTTAAAAAATTATTATTAGAAATTTACTAACAAATGCCAAATGTAATGAACAACATGAAAAATAATTCATAATCAAATCTTAAAGTTAATATTATTAGAATAAATAATCATAAATTCTAAACACGACAAATTGAAAAAAATGTGTTTCGAATTACTAAAGATTGTAGATAAGAAATTCGTCAACTAAACCTTTTTTATTCTAAATTTTAATATGTTGAATATTTTTTTATTTTGTAAGTTAAACAGTTTAGGAAAATAATTAATCAAATAACATTAGTTTTTTAATGGATAAGTTAAAATCTTTTAAGTACCACAATCTTTTCTATAAAATTAGGTTGTTTCTTAACGTTGTTGCAATTTTTTTAAAAATATGTTTATTGTTTGAAAAAGTTATTCGTTAATACCTTCATTAGAATTCAAAATTTGAATTATGTCTTTCAAAAATTGAAAAAAATAGTTAATAATCACATAAAAATAAAAAATTATTTTATACACTGTCAGCAAAGTTAAACAACTTTACAAATAAAGTTGAATGGATGACGTGCGACATTTAGAATTTAGTGATTAGTATCTTAGGATTTAAAGTTGTGACAATATTTAAATATTACTTGTAAAATTAAAATTCTTATTATTAGTGTATCAAATAATATAGGGAAATAAACACTTATTTTTAATATTCTTAAGGTGGTTATAGGAGTAGTGTTTATTCGTACTTCTGTTTAACTTTTTGATAAGACATATATATCTGACTAAATTACTCAAATTTAAATATTTTAAGATGAACTTTATTATTTTTTTATTGAAATCACTCGTTGAATTCAAAAACACTTATTTTTAATATTAGAAAATGGTATCCCTAAAAAGCATGAAACCTTAAAGAAATTAAATAACAAGACTTCATTTTTATCTTGGGTAAAGTTCATAAATAACTACTAAACTATGCCCCAATATTTATTTTGGTCACCAAACTTTTAACTGTTATAAGATGGTTATTAAACTATTGATTTTGTTACAAATGTTCACTAAGCCCTAACTGTGTTAAGTGGGGTGATGTGACTGTTTGAGTAAATTTTTAATAGCACAATTAGACCTCCATATTTATACATTCAATTAATTTATTCATAATTTTAAAAAAATAATAAATTTAGGTTCATTATTTATAAATTTTTATCAATTTAGTCCTATTTTTATTAGAAATAATTTAATATTTTTTAATCTAACCAAATGGTGACATGTGTCATCATTGGTTGAAAGAAAATAAATGTAAGACTAATTGATATAATTTTAAAACAATGGGGCTAAATTTATTGATTTTTTTCAAATTAAGACCAAATTAATCGAATGTATAAATATGGAGGACTAATTGCACTATTAAACAATTTTACCCAAACTGCCATGTCACCCTCATTTAATGGCAGTTAGGGTTCAATGACCATTTTCTAACAACGTCATAGTTTAGTGACTATTTTGTAACAATTGAAAGTTTGATAACCAAAATGAATATTAAGACATAGTTTACTGACCATTTAAGAACTTTACCCTTTTATCTTTGTACAACTCAGCCATTTTATTTTGGTTTTTCTCATTAAAAGCTCCTTTTCAACAAGATTTCTGTTTCTCGTTCATCAATCTCCCACCAGTTTTTCCATTTATCATCTCCTTCCTTTGATTTCCTTTCCATTCCCAGTTTCTCTTCCCCTCAGAAAAAAGAATGAAAAAAATCCCATTTTTATACCGTTTTTCCATTCCAAATCCCAAGATCTCTGCAACCCAGTTCTTATTTTCACCAGATAAATCCAAATTCTCATCTGGGTATCTTCAGTTTTATCTTTTCTTGTTCTTATAAATCATTAGATTATATGCACTGCTTGTTGTTCTAATTGTAGAAGAAAGTTTCAATTTTTCTCTCCTCTTTTCTGTTCATCCAATCAAATTCCAGAATTTCCCCTGTTTTGTTTTTTTTGTCTTGTTTTGATTTTATGGGTTGTGCAAGCTCCAGGCAAAAACGATGCTGGCATTGTCGGGCACCCTATTCACCGGTTCCGAGAAGTTACACGATGCACGTTCATCATCCGGCACAACACAAAGGCGACAGCTACCATGTCGTGGCATTAACATCCACCACACTAGGCAATCTGAAGGTGGAATCTAATCATCAAAACAATAATGTGTTACCTTTGACAGAGTCGATAGACATTAATCTCACAGCGGAAAGAAAAGGAGCCACTGAACTCAATGGGAGTGTGAAGGAAATCAATGAGAAAAGCAAAGGGTTCTCCATGCTTGAAGCTGAAGTTTGGTCCAAATTGATTGAGGACAAGATCCCAAAACTTGTCCCTAAAACTCCCATAAGAACTCCTCCCGGCGAGCCTGAAACAATCAACACATGGGAATTAATGGCCGGACTCGAAGATTTCAGTCCTCGTCCTCCGAGTCATTTCAGGAGCTATTCAGCTAATGATAATGACATCATTGGCATTGTGCCTGCAAAGCCTATGTGTGTTCAATTTGAAGAAGATGAAAAATCAGATTTTGTTATCACAGATTTTGATCCAGAAATCATTTCTAGCTTCAAGAAAACACTCGAACTGTCGATCGAAAAGGTTCATTGTAAGCTCAACAATGAAAAGGTCATTTTGTATTTCACAAGTTTAAGAGGTGTTAGGAAGACGTATGAGGATTGCTGTAATGTTAGATTGATCCTCAAAGGGTTGGGAGTTCGTATCGATGAACGAGACGTCTCGATGCATTCGGGGTTTAAAGATGAATTGAGAGAACTAATGGGAGAAGGGTTTAAAGGTGGATTACCAAGGGTGTTTGTAGGGAAGAGATACATCGGTGGAGCAGAAGAGATAAAGCAAATGCATGAACAAGGCTCCCTAGGGGAGGCCATTCAAGGGTGTGAAATGGTGGACGACGACGATGTTGGTGCTTGTGAAGCTTGTTGTGACATCCGATTCGTGCCCTGCGAGACTTGTTCCGGCAGCTGCAAAGTCTATTATGATGAAGACGAGGGTGAAGTAGTAGGAAGTGAAGGTGAAGAGGGTGAGTACGGATTCCAGCGATGTCCTGATTGCAACGAGAACGGACTTATCCGCTGTCCGATGTGCCGTGACTAATCCTCATCACGTATACGTTCACCGGAATCATCGAATAACGAATATTACGAAGGTCGATTACAATGAATATCAAATTCATAGAATATTTGTTTATTTTTCATTTGGTTTGTGAATTGTGTTTCTTTGTACAGTGAGAGTGAGGAGTTCCAATTGGTATAAATTTGGGTACAAGGAAGAAGATTAATGTATTTGTAATAATCAGGGTTTTCTCATCATAATTACAAATCATGTGCTTCAATGGCTGCTTTACTTATCATGTGTCTTTCTATAAAAGAAACTTGTAGGACCTTCCTAACCAATGAAGTACTAACTTTTTATATTCATCTGTATTCGATTCATTGGTCGATAATCTAAATCAGACTGATTTTTCTAATTCAGTTTGCTCCGCTCACAATGACGAGATTTAAATTTCTAACATCCCACTCAAGATTATACTTTTGAGGAATGCAATTATAGCTATGTTCTTCTCTTACTTTCATGCATTGGTACTTTGCACAAGTACTCAAGATTATACTCATTGATAAAAAAAAATAGGGTAAACTGTTCCACATGGTGTATAATTTGTCAAATGTACAGGAATCTTTATTCTCATTTTAAAAGTACAGAAACAAATTGCAACCTGAAAATTTGGTAGGATGAACTTTTACCCCAAATGTGTTCATTGAGAAAACTTGTGAAAATTTTGAGTGGTGATGTCAAAGCTAACCTGAAGTTAAGGATGAGCACGGGTCGGGCCAATCTGAACTCGACATGAAAATAATTACCCTAAACTCAAACCTGACCCAACATCATCTTAAAAAAACCTGACCCTAACAGATCCAAAAATTATATACCTAAACCCGATCCGATTAATAAAAAATATTCAATTTTAATGACCAAATTGTAAAAAAAAAAAGACATAAAGAGGAGCACTATTGCAAATATCTCTAAAAAACATATGAGAAAATTACACTATTAGTCTTAAGTTGGGTTAGATATTTTTCACCCTAAACACGAACCTAACCCGACCTGAAATCACCCTTAAAAAATTAGACCGACTTGATTTAAAAAAAAACCCGACCGATCGGATGAAATGCCTATCCCTACCTGTAATAGGGCAGGCTGAGGATCATGTGAGATGGTTAAAAGAGTTGGATATTAGTTCAGTGCCATTAATGAAAAGAAATTAGTCCTAACTGACACTATAAATAATACAATTAAGACCAAGCCCCCAACACTAGACGTTAGGCTTAACTCATTGTTTCACGTTCATGGGCCTCCAGCCATAAAATCCCAACAAGCTAAGAACCACTTTGCCCCATCTAATCAATCGTGCTCATGTTTCCGGTTTATGCCTTACATATAGAAGAAAATTAGACATTATAGGTTTTTTTTAACAAGGCTTGTTTTTATGAATTCGAAGCTCAGTTTAGTTGGTTATTTTCATTTTTAAAACTAACATCCATTGAAGAAAAAAAAGAAATTTGAAAAGTATTATCATCGTATTGGAAGATATTAATCATTAAAAAAATTATATCAGCCACAACGTCAAACTTGTGTTACTCAGTTGACAGAGGTTAACGATCGAGTAATCATTTTGTTACAAAACGAAAATGTGACTGATCAAAACATAATTTTTCAAACTTTAGTGGTGATCAAAAAAACTCAAACTCCAGCAACCTATAATAATAATAAACCGAATTTGTCTTTTTATTATTTGTTTTATTATTATTATTGGAAATAAAAATACATATTCACACTACTAAATAGATATATACTAATTACTGTAAGGAAAATTATTTAAAATACAGTTCGTAAATTTTAGCTTACATAAATCTGTTTATTTTAGGGTTTAGGTAGGTTAGGATTTAGAGCTCAAGAATCGTGATTTTTGTATAACGTATGTATCAAAATATAACTCTTATTGAGATTCATTAATTGATTGAGTGGTCATTGATGCTTATATTGTCTCATTTTGTGCGGGTTCAAATCTCAATATTTACTTTAAGAATGTATATGTAATATCTTTCTACTTCATAATATATATATATATTTGACAATATAAATAAAATAATAAATAATTATGTATATTAAATAAAAAATATTTTGATACACAAACTTGTAGTTTACACAAGCCTTTTAATTTTAAGATTTAAAAGTTTATGTAATGTAATATACCAATCAAATCCATTTAAAATCGATTTGATCGGTTTCGTCCGTTTTCCTCTAAAATCGGGTTCAATTTTTATTTTTCAAAAATAAGAACCAGTTTAGTCGATTCTCAATTTTTCTACACCAAACTGATTGATTACTCAATCCTAATGATTCTTTCAACCCCATCCAGAAAATGCCGATGCAGATACAACAATTAACAATAGGGCATCCAAATCCCGATGCTAAATGGTATTCCATTATCTGGGATTTTCTAGCCGGTATCATTAGGGTTGTACAAAAATATTCGATCCAATTATTCGTTAATTTAATTTAAAAGTTTAGATGTTTGATCCAATTTTTATTTTTGGATCGAATATCTGATTCGGATCGCAATATTTTAAGTTTTGAATTATTCAAAAATTTGAAAATTTAAAATTTCATGAATATTAATCTTGTTATATTTAATAATTTGATGTTTGTTATATTTGAAAATTTAAAAAATAAAATTTTCATAGATGCAAATCTTGTTATATTTAGCAATTTGTTGCTTGTTATATTCGCAATTTCGAAATTTTCATAAATACAACCTTCAAATCCGAAAAAATGCTCAAATCAAATCATATATTTGGATAATCGGATATCCGAATATCTGATCTGAATATCCAGATATCCGATTTTTTCTGGATTGGATACAGATCACTATTTTACTATCCGAAAATGAACACTTCTAGGTATAACTGCCTTTCAACACCGCTCAATTGCTTAAAGAAATTCACAACTTGTTTCTGGGCCACCATGGATGAGTCCTTTGTGCTTCACGCTTCCAATAGAACACACCATGATGTGTATTCAAACACCAGCATGAACTAAAAACCTAAGACAATGAAAGAGGATCCGAAGCAATCATTCAGTAGAAGATAATTCATGTATTCGTATTGTGTTTGCGTTATTTTTTTCATATTTTGTCCGTGTATGGTAACGTAGCTGTATGGACGAGGTCTGCCACGGAATCGAACATGGGAATCCCAATTCCAACAAGTGTTGACATGTGATATGCATACTAGACCTGTATGTCACAAATATGTGTATCTATTATTTTTACACAAGGGTGTTATACGAAACTTGGCTTGGTGGTTGTTTATTTCCATGGCTACCCAGCGGCCGCTTGAGCTGCACGGTTCAACATGCCGGAAACCCAGAGTGCTCCCTTGGCAAAATAGCTGCTACTAACTACAGCATTGCTGGCTGCTACAACGGTTCCCCTGGTAAAACTTGCAGCTGTTAGCACTGCAGTCCCGGTAACTGATGCAACCGATTTGGTGATGTCCGAAACATGATACTTCTCATCCACTGATTTTACAGTTTCCATGCTAGTGTTGATCTTATCAGTGAGGCCAATTCTATTGCTAAGCTCGGCAACTTTGGCTGCTGCAGTAGCGGAGACTAGAAGACTAGATACGACTCGTCCAAGTCTTTGGCCTTGACAAGGGCATCTTTGCCCAAAACATACCCCTCGGCTAGCATTGTTTTGACAATAGTCACCACTTTTCCGGGAGAAGAAACAAATGGATGCATATGGGTAACCTGCAAAGATAATCGGCGGCGGCGAATAGTGCAAAACAACAAACAAGACTACTTCAGAGACCTGCAATATTCGTCTTGAATAATATAACCATTCGTGACTCGGAATAGAAATGATCTTACGGAAATAACTATTTATTCTCGTATTCAACAATTATATTAGCTAGTGTCATGCATTTGTCATAGGGCTATTATCCTCTTCCTAAAAACATATCTGATACGATGTACAACGCAACCGTTTTTACACACACCCTCGTGACGTTACGAGTCAATTGTCACGGTAGTCCACTCTGCCTACTCGTTCGGCGTAAAATCGGACAGTTAAAGGATCGCTCTGATACTATTTGTCACGGGGTCATTATCCTCCTCCTAAAAGACATGTCCGATAGGTTGTGTAAACTCACCGTTTATATATCTCAATACCTCCATTTTCCTTTCGGATGTGGGATTAATGTCCTCGCCTTTTTTTTTAGGCGTGACACATCTCTCATTCTTCAAATTTTAATACCGGATAAATTAATGTCTGAAAAATAAAGATATACCATGGAAGATCTAAAGGCAACTAAGAAGGACATCAAAATCACACACTCAAGTTTGAATCACCCGCTGAGAGTCCAATCAGCGATCAACCTGCTCTGCTTATTAAAGAAATCGATACATACCGTTGAGCTCGCATCATCTCGAGTTTTCCATGATGAACCATCCCAAGCATACGAATCATCATCGTAGCAACCCCACTTTGATATGCATACAGACTGATCAACAATTGTAGCTCCCTGACACAAAAAATCAGGCACCACCATGAGATAAAATAATAGCTATGAAAAATCAGCAAGGCAGGATGCACGATGTTCCGTCACTAAAGATCAAGATTTTACAGACACATGAAGTCGATGTGCGAACAATGTTCTAACATTTTACAGACACGAGAAGCTAATATTAGGTTTTATCTGTGGTATGCTAAAACCAAGTTAGACGAATACCAAATTAGTTGCAGGCCTTACATGGAAACCTATTTCTTTCGGTTACATAAGCTGATACTCGTACCGTATTACATCTTGATGCACACATGACGTTATGGTCTCATTCGAAATCAAAACAAAGATTCCAAGGAAAGAAACGAGTCAGAACCATCCAAGTAATTAGAAGAACAGAATTAATTTTTTCCTTCTTTTGAAGTACGAATCAGAGCTTACACCGAGTAAGACAGCAGTTTCCAGTGAATATGCATCTTTAAACGTGACATAAGCCGTGCAAGCATATTCCCCGCATCTGTTTACGAAAGCAGCTCCCGTCATTACAGCACAGATTTCTGGGTATTCGAATCGACGAAATCATGGTTTAAATGAAAGATCAAGAATAAGCTAATCTTTCATCAGCTAATCACATCACTATACTAAGGCGTATGTTCGAAATAAAATTATGTAAGTTGAAAGAAAAGGTAAAGCGATACAGGAGCATCTACATGCTAACAGATATGGCTCATCCAACAAGAGATCATTTCAGACAAAAAAACACCCCAAGATTGACATTGTCAATGATCCGACAAGAGATCATTTCAGACAAAAGACTGTAACTTTTGACTTCCCCCCCCCCCTCCCCCTCCAATGAACCAGTAAATTTGTAAACACTCATTAGCACAAGAACATGTCGACCTTGCAGTAAATTGTAATGAAGATCGAATCATATTCATATAACTGACCAGATTCTGGTAATCAACAACAAAGCATTTCAGGCAAAAGAAGTGTCGCTTTTGACTTTTTCCTAAACGAGTTGACAAACAATAAGTAAATTGTCATAAAACCTTCCTTTATTCGAGAAACCTGTCATGATAAAGGAACTTGCTGCTAAGTTACATTTGTATGTACAAATTATGGGAATCATCACATGAAGAAATTCTACTAAAAACATTGATTTTCCACAAAAACCAATATTGAGATTACCAATTCTCCAAAAAGAAATAATTTCAGACAGAACACTTTGTAGCTTTTGACCATTTCTTCTCTCTCGAATAACCAGTGAACAATAAGTCCACCAAATTTGCAAATGCAATATAAATATGAACAAGATCTTGAAAATACACCATTATGGAGAGTGATTTCTGGCATTTACTAAATGATCAGAAATAAGTTAGCAGAAGACCACCTGATAATTTCGACATGTTCAATTGCACCACAGTATGCAAAAAAGTCATGAAGATCCTTCTCAGTAACTTTCGGAGACAAGGTTGTAATTTCAGCAGTGTAACCTCCAGGATACATTGTCTTGGACCGAGATAAAGCAAGCCAAAACGAACCTATTCAAAGATACTTAAATAAAGTTTTAGAAGCAGACATGGAAGGTAGCTTGATAATGCATAAACCATTGCAATTCCGAGGAAAAGGGCGCTTCTATCGTGGCATAGGTACGAAATGAAACCCGAAAATCCATGAAATCTTATAAAATCAAATGAAAATTACTAACATGGTTGCTGATCTTCTAGCATCGATTAGCCTTATTTCAACATAAACACATTCAACTTGTCATTATTAAAATGCCAAAGCTATTTTACCAAGTGAGTAGAAATTCTGTAATCCCAAGCAAGGTGCCTTAATCTACTCCGAGGTCTGCTTAAATGCAGCACAACAAATCTTAGTTTAAAGTCAAAAGTAATAAAACTTTGCATTGGCTTTCAATCTAAGGAACAATGTAAGTCAAATAATGTAAGCTTGAAGTAAGATTATCAAACTTTTTGGCTACCAACAACCGGTTGATCTGGTGGGATGAAACATTATATCCCTTAAGCAAGGTCAGTGGTTCGAATCTTGATGTTGTAAATGGAGCAATTGGATTGGGAGAATCGCCCCATAATAGGCCTCTACAGTACCCAATCCGAATTAGTCAACCAATGGATTGGATACCGATAGTTATACAAAAAAAAAATGAACTTTTTGGCTAAAGTGCAAAAATGGGTTCAGCTTCCATTGAAGAATGGGCTATTATATCATGCACTGGCGCTAGAAATAAAATCTTTTCTACAAACATGTCTAAATTCAACTTAAAAACTAAAATTTAAATCTCTAACCTTAAAACCTAAACATTATTTCCTAAAACTCCAAAAACTTAAATTCTAACCTTAAACATTAAATTATAACCCTAAAACCTAAACTCTAAACTGATCCCGCTTGTGGAAAAATTCCACTTCCAATGCACGAAATATTTTACCTTAAAGAATACCTAACTATATACATTATATATATATATATATATATATATATATGAATTAAGAATAAAAAAAATTATCATAGCTTATATCAACAATGGGGTCAACAATGAGTAAAAGAAGCAAACTTTGTCCACCAAATATCAATAAAAGGCCCTCAATTTCCAACTACCAAGAAGCTTGAAACTAATAACTAAGCCTACATTCTTGAATTTATTGAAAACCCAGAGAGTAAAAAAGGAACAATAACTTAATAAAACTGAACGAATAAGCTGAAAAGGAGAAGTGGGTGTCACTGAATTTGCATGAAAAACAAGGAAAGCTGAAGCTTTATAAAAAGTTGTGATATTTTTACATACCTATTGTGGTTGATGATGATCATATGATTAAAAAAGCTTAAGCATGATAAGGAAGAGAAAGAGGGATGATAGAAAGACACAACTAGCCAGCATAAACACTACTCGCTCATCTTTCCAGACAGCTACAAACCCCACTCTCGTGAATCTAGCGTGAGGTCAGATTAGAAAGAAAAATTAAAGTTATCTAATTTCAAAATGGGTAAATAACGTAAATTTATTTTAAAACGTTCAATTTACTTACTAAGGTTTAGACATTAAATATTTTTTGTTATTGTTCCGTTAATTTTTTGACGACGTCTATTTATCAGTGAACGAAATAACTTCTCTAAGATACGAATGATGAAAAATTTCATCGGCACGAGAGAAAAAACATACTGAGAAACGAGCTCCATTCGATGGCTGAGGAGGCAGATGTACGAGAGAAAAACTAGAAGGTTTTTAGCCGATTCGTGAACTTCGAAATATTTTTCGGTAAAATAAAAGTTGAATTCAGACTCAGGGGCCGAGACGAAGTGATTGGTGAAATTTGAGATTGAATGACCGTTATCTACAATTATTTGGGGTTTAAGAGAGACAAAAAATGTTCGATGTCTAAACTTCAATGAGTAAATTGAACTTTTTAAAACTTTAGTGACCAAAATATGTTTAGAATAAAGTTCAGTGATGATTTACGTAATTTACCTGTTCAAAATTAACAAGACTTGATAAATATTTCAAAATTTTGAAATAAAAAAATTTATTTTGACAAATATTTTAATTAGTAGGGACTAAAATTAATATTAAATAAAATAATTTAACGGAACACCTACACATCTTATCCCTTTAATAATTTTTTTTATTAAGTAGAGAGATATTACATTCTCATTCCGAGATTCGAACCCATACAATATGAGACAATATGAGCATCCTTAGCCACTAGGCCAATAAGTGGATCTCATCCCTTTAATAACTTTGTCTCTGTGTACAGTGGTGGAGCCATAATTTTTATATAGTGGGGTCAGAGTAGTGTATGAGATATGATGATTCTCATATCACTACAATATAAATATTGTTAATCTCATACCCCACAAATCAAGTGGGATCAATTCTAACATTTCTTATGAAAATTTTTATATTAACTCCTTGAAAATTCGAATCATAGTTGTAAATTACATGTATTCATATAATTATTGTAAGATTGGTTATTATAAAGTAGAGTTAGACTATCAATTTATATTTTCTAAACTATGTTATTGACTTATTTCTTTAAAGGGCGCGTGATATCATTTCCTTTAAAGGAGCGTTAACAGCATCTCCCATATTAAATGACCATTTTAGCCACGTCGGCGGATTTCTGCCACTCCATTGGCGGGGAATCTAGTTTGGGTCCGTAACTTGCACCAATTAAACGGCACCGTTTGACTACATCTCAAATTCTACTTCTTTCCCCTTTTCCTTGAATTATCTGGTTTGATTTATTTGACAGGAACGTAAAATTATAATGTTTGATGGAATAAAATTTTATCACATTATCTTTATAATATGTTTCATTTTTAATAAATTAAAATTTTAATATTAAAATAAAAATAATTACATAAAAACCCATAAAACTATTTCGGTTATACCATCTAAATTTCGTAGAAACTTTATATCTAACATATTATTGCTATAATTAGTATATCAAACAAATTTAAAAAATAAAATTTATATTTAGATGTCCTTATTAAACTTTAATTTTTTCTGTATTATCAAATGATATATGTTTAATTTGTCAAATAAATTATAATAAAAAATATAAAAGTGGTAAAATAGTAATAGAAACTATAGACAATAAACTTAATATACTAAAATGGAGGAGTATTTTTTAAAGATTGAAAGAAAACTTAATAAATTAAATAATAAAATTAATAACATAATTCCAATTCATTCACTCTACAACATGCAATTTTATCGTACAACCTTAGAAGCATCATAAACACAACATTAATAGAGATATATTAAATATAAAAGTATTATTTAAATATGTATAATATCATTTAAATATCAAATTAATATTAAATAAAAATATTTAATAAATCTACACTTGAATAATTAACTATATAGTTGAAATATACACCAAATGACCCCTACGAAGAAAATCTATTATTTGAGGGGTAATGTTGTCCAAATTGGACCAAAATTAACAAATATTTAAGAAAATTGTGGAATAACATTCTTACTATTTTGAAAGAAAAAAACACTATTGTTGGTAATGTATTTTTTCTTAGGTGGGAATTGTTCTAAATTAAGGGCCAGCTTGACATTGATTTTGAAAAGTACTGTCAGAAAATGATTTTAAAAAGTTAGTTGTAAGATTTTAGTGTTTGTTATTATTTTTAAAAAATGTTTTTGAAACGATAAAATGTCAATTTAGACATGAAATTGTAAAGCAAAAAATAAATTAACGTAAATGTGTTTAAATTTATTGTCATAAAATTTATTAATAATATTATATATGAAATAAATCAACTTAAATTATAATAAAAATATAAAAATCATGAAAATTCATTAATAATTTTATATATAAATTATAAACTTTAAGTATTTCTAAATAACTAATATAAGTTTTTGGATTAAATAAAAAAATAACCTCTAAACTATGTATTTTTTTTATATCAGTGTAGTATAACCACAAATCATATAGTGCAAAAGCCCAAAGAAAGTGCAAAAAGGCAAAATGATGAAAGGCCCAATAAACTAAACTTTAAGGTTGAATTTAGTTGACTTTTTATTCAATATTTTTATTCCTTGGAAATTTGATAAAATTATCATCTTTAAGTTGATTTAGTAGATAGGACGCTAAATCATTGGTTTAAGGATTGAGATAAGGATGGAGCTAGGAAATTTAGTTTAGATGTTATAATTTAAAATTTTTATGAAATAATATTTTTAAGTAGGTGAGAACAAATAATGAGTCAATTTTCTTTTAAGGATGTTAATTTTCTTTTAACATGTGTCAATATTCATTTAAAGTTGTATTAATTTTATTTTAAATATTATTTTATATTAAACTTATAGATAATTTTTTCTCCAAAATCTTTATGTCACAAGGGTGGCTCCGTCCATGCCCATAATGAGTACCTACATTATCTGATTAAAATTAGTTGATCAATGAATCGAATACTAATTATTATATTAATTTTTTTGACAAAATTGCTTGAAAAAGCTTTGATTGATTTATTTAACTCTCCTTTTCAAGCAACTTTATGTGCATCATTCCAATTTATATTTATATTTCCTTCACTTCAAATTTAAGATACTATAGTAAAAAAAATACTAAAGTCAATGAGAATTGGAATTTAATCTATCAAATTAGAGAATAATATATATATATATATATATATATATATATATATATATATATATATAAACTTGTCACGTTATATAGCTAACTTTTCGTGTCATTTATATTGAAATAATTTTTTACGATGTTAGGATTTAAATCGTATTATTTATAATTAAGAGTTTAAATATTGGTCTTAAAAAAAGAATCCGGACATTCTATTAATAGTTTATATGACGAATTTATTCGTAAAACACTATCAAAATGTAAATTTAAAAATAATTAGCGAATTATTTGATACCATCTTTTTAACAAATAAAATCGATAGTCTTTAGCAAATAAATCATACAAATTTACTTATATAGAAAAACTAAACCCTACTTTTTCTTCTCAATAGCCACTGTGGCCTGCACTTTTCTTTCTTTTTTGAGTTAGCCGGCGATCGGTAATCATCTTATTATTGGTTGTCGATCTTCGGGATTTATTATTTTCTTATTTTTATTTTTTAATAAGAATCTCTACCTTTGTGGCACGTGTTTTCTCTGTTCTTGTGACATTTTTTTGTTTTTTGTGGCTTGTTTTATCTGTCTTTGTGGCATGATTCAGCATACCCTAGTGGTTAATTGTTGCTCGCACAGAGATTTTAATCGGCGCTAGTTTCTGATTATGATTTTGTCGGTGGTCATGGAAAGTTAGATCCCCACTCGGTTGATGGTTGTGTACCGATGTAATTAGTCCTGGGTGGAACATTCTGCCTGATAGTTTGGATCGCTCACACTCCTTCTTCACCAGTTATGCGTCTCGATTGGATAGAGACAATGAGTTTCAGGAAGCTTCTGAATTTTATGGTATGCTTATCTCCATAGAAGTTTTTCACTTTTCTCCGGCTTTTTGATTGTAAGAAATTTTGTGTAGATTTAGTCACATTATTTTCTTTCCTGGATGTATTGTAATTGTGATGTTTTTTTTATAGATTTAATAAAAATTCAGTGGCTATTATCAAAAAAAAATTGTTAGAAGTTGTGGACTTGTGGCATCCAATAAAAATGTATCACATGTCATATTTTTATTGATTGACTTATTTTAGGTAAGAAAAAGTATAGTTCCGGTACTATTTACGGAGAAAAATGTTTAGTTACTTCGATGAAAAAAATAGCATATAATATATGGATCAAATTTACAGTTAAACATATGCGGACAATGATGGAACATTATAGGTTGGGGCCTTGGGGGAGCCCCACTTTTTTTTTCTTTTAATTACTAGTTAAGTCCTTATTAGTTTTAAAACTAAGCAAATTAAACTATGATCCTCATTTTTTCAGTTTAAAAATACTTCTTTAGTCCCTCTATCAATTTTATAAGTAAGAATATTAAACCTTGACCCTCTTTTTTCTGTTTAAATGTTCCACATGTTCTTGTTAATTTTGAAATTGGGACTATTATGTATTGACTCTCTTTTTTTTCAATTAACTCTCATGTACATGTCGGGTGTCGAAATTAGATAAATTAGACCACAATTTCTAATTATTAATTTGATAACTTAACAATTAGATTCTGCCCCTATTTTATTAAAATCATATCCACAAACAACGTGTAATATTAATTTTAATTAATATATTGATTATTAATGTTTCTAAACTACCATGATTAGAGAAAATCAATCTCCTCTTCCACTTTGCAATGCTTAATTAAGATACTTGACCTACTCAATGTGTTATATATATATATATGGCGGAGCCACATGTAAATTAGGGAGTCAATAGATCCTACTTGATTTGTTTTGGTATGATATTTTTGAAGAGTTAAATGAGATTTTCAAGGAGTTAGTGTAAATTTTTTCGGAAATATTAGAATTGACCCCACTTGATTTATTGGGATATGAGGTCAACAATATTTATATTGTAGTGGTATAGGAATCTTCATACCTCATACTCTACTATGACCATACTATATAAAAATCATGGCTCTGTTCCTACTTGTAGCCAACTTCTTAAATCTAATATATATAAAATTTAATTTCTAGATGGGATTGGCTAGTGTCATCTATGCTCAACCTTGTTATAATTCAAACTTTTAAAGGAATATTTTGGAATTTAAAGCATATATTATATAGATAATTAATGCTTGGCCTACTCAATTACCAACTATTTTTCAATAAAAAATACTGAAAATGAATTCTCATACATCTAAAATAAATGTTTCTAACTACCATGATTAGACAAAATGAATTAAGCTGAATTAAGATATTATCATGTATTTTTTTACTTTTATATTTTTGTGAGAGCATATGACATCATCTTAAATTTGTTTGTGAATTTTTTTATTTTTTATATATTATATGTATTTTTTTGTACAACCACCGATATTTAATCTTTTAATTAATTAATTTGAATTAAATTTTACAAAGGCTTATTATGAGGGCGACCCTTCCAACTCAGTGTTCTCCATGTTGGAATATTGTGATAATATGAAAACTTTGAGACATATCTTCAATGGGTAAAGATGGAGAATCGAATCATGAATTTATTGTTTCATATTCTACTCCAAGAGATCTTTAGAACGATATCTCATATGCTCAAATTGGTTGAGCGATGAATGAGAAATTGATGTTCAAAGTAGGCAACTTGCAAAGATTGGCGAGAAAATAGTAAGCTTGAATCACATATTAATTAGAGACCAAGTGTAAGAGGTGTATATATAACGGAACCAACCAAGAGGTTGTTGAATAAGCTTACTAAGATTGTGCCTTGCACGCAAGCATAAAGGGTGCAAATTGAAGCTCGCTGAACCTATCGAGGTTGGGGGCACACCCGCACGATGTGGGCGATGTGAATGTTTGGATTGGTCGAGCCTAGGATGGACTTGTTAAAACTTTAGCCTAAATTTGATTTCATCATCCAATAATCAATTAAAAATTTGAAATTCGTGATATCACATGTCTCAAAAAATATGTTCATCTGAATTGCAGCCCGAATACAAGTAAACAATTCTGATTTAATGCTTTAATATTTGATTTATATTTCAAATATTTTGTAATTGGTTTTGTTATGTTCGATATAATAACAATTTTATTATATTTATTTTTTTTACTGATTATTATTATTATTTTCTTGAATTATTAACGCCTATTTTCTAACACTTCATTTACAGTATCAAGATTCGACCTTGTTTGAATAGCACCTCATATGATATTATATGTAATATTATGGAATAGGGATATGCCTAATATATTATATATTTAATGCATGGCCTACTAATTACCAATCTTTCCAATAAAAAAAACTAAAAAAAGTGTCGCATCTAAAATTAAAGACTTCCATTGACATGCATACCCCAGTTTCATTGATGTGTAATATTATATTATATTATATTATATTATTTAACAAACTGGAATCGTTGCATGAGTTTCTTCATGCTATGGTAAGCATGATTCATCAAGTAGTTATTCATAGATATTTCACTTGATTAAGACATTGCTATTATTTCTTATAGATGTTGTTGTTGTGGTTGGGCCTTAAATTTCATCGAGATTCATATAAATTTATCATTACGGACCATTATCTTCTCAAAAGACATATATGATAATATGTGCAATGTTACTGTTTTTATATCTCAAAGACATCCATTTACTTTTCAATATAAAATTAATGTCTCTCGCCTCTCTCAAGCGTGACAACATGTACATGTACATATGTATATTTTAATCCACTGCATAATTTGCTTGAGTTGATATTATACGGTGAACTTTCGGAAAATCGAGTACCATCAATTATGTTGATCGATATATGTCTTTTCGTTTAAAGAAACATGTTTAGTTGTTTACCAAAAGATGAACAAATTTCTCAGACTATATGTACCATGTTCCAAGTGACTAGACTTTGGATGGGGTATAGTGAGGGGTCGGTTTTATTAATTCAATATTTGCCTGTGACACTTGTGATCAAAGATTGTACAACAATCAAAGTGAATTCGTTTTCTGATCCACCTTTTCTGCCTTAAATTTATATTGTCGGAATTAAATTCTAATTCGATTCATGTAATCGTTTTTAAGAGAAATAATCGATGATTCCGATACGTGTAATGAAAATTATTAATCATCAAATAATATCATGTTTGATTAAATGAAGCAAACAAGATATGAAAATCTTGTAACATGTAGGGCATGGTTAGGGAAAAGAAAAACTTAATTAATCTCCCATCAAATCACTCACTAATGATGATTTTGTAGCAAATTATAACACACTTGATCCCAGCTTACCGACATAAAGCTCCGGTGACTAATTTTCTACGTCTATTGACTCATATAGAGTTTATCACAAGTTCTAAAGCTGTTTCATGTCCAGGACGAAGATTGGACTCTCGACAACTGATTAAAGTAAAAAAGACCATTATCATTTCGCATAGTCCCGAGAACCAAATCACGGAGTTTAAATATATTCTTCAAACAAAAAGAGTACATAAAGATAAAAATTAATTAAGCTTGTCTCATGCGAAGAAAAAGTAGTAGTATATTGCCATTAAAATTAAAGGCTTTGCCGGTGCAAGTCCTTTAATTATACAAATTAGGTAATTAGATTGCAAACCCTTTGCCACATGGGGGAAGCATCTTAAACTATATAAATACAAATAATATATATATATATATATATTCTAATTTTAATTTGTTTGATCTAATGACCAAAACCTAGTAATAAAAACAAGATTGGTTTATATATATTATTATTATTACATAATTAAACTCCTAATTATTGCAGCCTCGGGACTGTCCGCATCAATGGTGGCCAACAACTGCGAGAGCCGCTCACTTAGGTCGCCCACCTCCCTGTGCAAGCTTCTGATGTAATTGCAGGTCTCTTGTAAAACCTTGGATGCCGATACCTGCACCGGAATACGGATAATTTGATTTTTCAAGTCCGACCCGTTTGTCGACAAAGTAGACTGTTATGTATAAACAGTATAACGTGATGTTACTATCGTTATTTTTTTCGAGTTCGAAATGATGTACCTAGGGTCAAAGCATGCACTGTTCTAAGTCAATGTGGGAGCTGAAACCTAAGAAAATATGTTTCCTTGATGTCCGGGGTCAAGTTTTTCAAACTGTATTTTCAAGGACTAGTGTCATTATTTTAACTGAAATATACTATTCCCATGTGGGGCATGCACCAGGAAAATTCATCACCAATATGTGTACGTTACGGTATTATTTTACCAAAAAAAATATCATTTATATTTGATGTACCGACGACGATATGTACCTTATCGGAACGTCTATCTCGAATCTCGGGGAGAAGCTGGCGTAACTTTGAGACGAGGTCAATGATCTGATCATCGGAAATCCTCGAAGCACCTGCACTCGGCTGCCTCGACCTTCTGCTAGACATGTTGGGGGAAAAGAATAGTAACACCACCCTAATAATGACCGGAAACTGAGAAACGTTCCGGCCTAATATATACAAATGCACAAGAAAAATGGTTTTGGTTTGGCAAGAAAGGCAAAAGAAGAAGGAGTAGAAGTAGAGTAGTGTTAGATATAAGATATGAAGAATAGAAGAAAGTAATATGAGAGATATAAAGAGGGAATAAGGACCACACCAACGGGGGATGTGAGTGAGAGAGAGAAAGAGTACAATAACAAAGATAGTGATGTTGGACGTGGAGAAGACAAGTGCATTGGAGAAAGCATAGTTGGACTTAAAAAGGGTTTGGTTTTTAAGTAAGCAGCAAGTATGTATTCGTATCATGTTTATGTTATCATATTGATATATTTACTGATATTGTCATATCGTATTTTTTTATATTGTAATATCGTATCGTGTCTAAAATTATCGAATAGAGAGAAATAAGGGTAGATGTTTATGTTCCCAAGTTGGGGTTTGATGGCAAGTGGGCTTCAAGAAATGTGTTTGTTTTTTAGCTAACATTGTGGACCTTCATGTGCATGTCTTGATACGCAATGCCATGTGATCATCATCCTCTCCAACTACATCCTTCTTTTAATGTATTCCACAACCCCCAAATCACCCTTTTCGCGCTTTTTCATTCACATTTGTTCCTCTTCCATTTTGCTCATTTAAATATACCAAACCTCCTCTTTTGTTTCCTTCCTCCTCTTCTATAACATTTATTTATGGCACAGAGCCGTTTCGAAGATTCTCAACAAAATAAAATTTAACTTTTCAAAGTAAAATTGTTATTTTAATTATTCTAAATCACATATTTCATAAAAAAATTCTCTAAAATTATGTGAAAAGTCAATATAGGACATAATTTATGGAACGGGATGAAGTATAATTTTATTTATTTGTTTATTTTACCAGTGACACGTGACTATGCTGAGGCAAAATCATGAAAAATTTCAGATCCATGCATGTAGGGACAGGTGTATTAAGGCAGACCCTTTCTAATTTTTTTGGTCTAATGATAATTTTAATCTATATTAACTTGAATATTTGTCAAATTAAGTCTGTCTCTTTTAAAATTTAATCTTATCCATGTTGATTTTAAAGTTAGACGACTTTATTCTGTTATCTAATTCTGACTTCGTCCCTACATGCATGCTTGTTTTGGAAAGAAAAAACATTTGCATCCCATAACAATTGTACTAAGGTAAGACATGCCACGAGCCGTTTCGAACAATTTTAGAACCCTGACTGAAAATTCAAAATTAGACCCCTATAGAACGAAAGTATATTTCATTCAATTTAAAAAAATAATATTTTATTAATAAACTATATAAACATGATCAAACTTTCCGTTTTAGACCCTTTTGTGGTATGAAATATTAATATTCTTGCTTTGCAAAAAAAATCATATAAACATGATCAAAATTTGTCAAACACATCATTTCCATTGCTTTGTTAAGAAAACATCTTAATACAACTAAAACAATAAGGTTGTTAAGAAAGCATCTTAATACAACTAAAACAATAAGGTATAATCACTAACTTACAAGATTATCACTTGAGAAATTAATAAAACTGTGAAGGTTGAAAATGGGGGCCATGAGAGGGCATTGCTCCCCTTGTGAGACGGCTCCGGTTTAGTGCACAGCTTCAAATTGTGATGGCAAATATATTTTCAATCATACTCTGATTATTGAACTAGTTGAACCGAAAATCGAAACTTGATCATTCTATTCTGAGCATATATATATATATATGCATATATTCATCATATATATGTGCTACAAATTGTCGGTTGGTCTAGCAAGATGATATGTTAGATCCCTTAAATAATATCCGGGGTTCGATTTCTGTCATTGTGAATTGAGAAATTATCTTGAGAGGGTCGTCCCTATAATGAATTTCAATAGTGCTAAAATTTATATTAATTAATCAGTCAATAAATCGAATATCAACTGTTATAAAGGATGGAAGAAGGGTAATTAATGCTAGCATGTGAACTAAGACCCATGATTGCCTAACATTTTGCAATAAATTGTTTTGTTTGATCCAAAACCTGTGTGTTGTTTTGGGGAAAGATGTTTATAAATTTAGTACATATTATTTTTCGTAATTAATTAAATAATAAATAAAATTTTAGCAACCAAGCAAAAATCTTAAGTCTATCTCCCTCAAACAATTATTAATTTTTCTTCCTTCCTTTGTTTGGGACATAACTACGTGAGTGTTGGAAACCCTTGCTTTTTTCTTTTCATATAAATTTGCAAACCCTAAATCACATGACTCTTTTTTGGCACACACGACATGACACGTGGCATGTCTTACCTTAGTACAATTGTTATGAGATGCAAATGTTTTTTCTTTCCAAAACAAGCATGCATGTAGGGACGAAGTCGGAATTAGATAATAGAATAAAGTCGTCTAACTTTAAAATCAACATGGATAAGATTAAATTTTAAAAGAGACAGACTTAATTTGACAAATATTCAAGTTAATATAGACTAAAATTATCATTAGACCAAAAAAATTAGAAAGGGTATGCCTTAATACATCTGTCCCTACATGCATGGATCTGAAAATTTTCATGATTTTGCCTCAGCATAGTCACGTGTCACTGGTAAAATAAACAAATAAATAAAATTATACTTCATCCGTTCCATAAATTATATCCTATATTGACTTTTTACGTAATTTTAGAGAATTTTTTTATAAAATATGTAATTTAGAATAATTAAAATAACAATTTTGCTTTAAAAAGTTAAATTTTATTTTGTTGGGAATCTAAAAAAGGTAGAAAAGGATATGTAACTTGTAAAAATTGTTGAATTTTTCGAATAAACAATTTTAATGAGACAATTTTAAAATATAAAATTGACAAATTTAATGAGACAGAAAAAGTGTTATTTTTTTGGAGATGAAACCTACCTCATTTATTATGAACTTATTTAAAAAGTTTAAACTTATTGATGACCATTTAAAATATATATATAAAGTTTTTAAATATGGCTTAAATGAAAAATACGTGCCCAAAGTATGCCTTTGTTGAATTTTAGGTGCCTAAAGTATTTTTTTTGTAAAAATAGGTGCCTAAAGTTTCAAAAGTTATAATTTTAGGTGCCTGAAGTATTTTTTTGTAAAAATAGGTGCCCAAAGTTTCAAAAGTTAAAATTTTAGGTACCCCAAATATGCCACGATTCAAGCATTAATTGGTTAAAAAAATTTAACACTCATTAACGGTCAAGCACCTAAAATTATAATTTTTGAAACTTTAAGCACTTATTTTTACAAAAAATACTTTAGACACCTAAAGTTCAAAAAAGGCATACTTTGAGCACATATTTTTTTATTTAAGCCTTTAAATATATTTGTTTTAAAAATAGGGTGACTGTAACACCCCTTTTCCCGTATCCACCGCTAAATACGAGTTAGAGATGTCACATTACACTTGTAAAGAAATTCCCACTTCAAAAATCGGTAATAATTTTGTTTCTTTAAAACTTAGACAATTTATCCTTTAATTTTGAAAATACTTAATCATGTAAAATTTAAACTTAATATTTTCACATTCGATTTTGAATCTAGATTCAGGCAGCAACTTAACAATTTGATCCATTTGCATATAAATAATAAAACTGCCTAATTTAAAATCATTTAGATTCTGAATAAAATACGATTCATATCAGAGCAGGCTTCACGTTTTAATATACATGCCAACTAGTAAAAATCAAACAGCATAAAAATTATATTATTGATGCTGATGTCCTATTTTTGATAGATGATGTTCGCTAATGCTCCTTACTCCTAACGCTTCTCTTTTCCTACGAGTGAAACAACCACACGCTAAGTATAACTTAGTGAGGCATTATAATAAGTCATAAAATTAAATAATGGGTAAATGAAAACATGGTTAAGCAAGTTCATATCAAATCTTTCTTATACTTTAAAACCAATAAAGGCATCATATATAAAAAAATGGTGATCATTAAGTATTTCATTAGTATAAGTAGCCCAAGAATTGTATAAAGAGAAACTGAAGTATGTGAGATCTGTACTCCTTGAGTACTGGTCGCTGAAGTGACGATAACATATAAAACACATAAAGTGCCAATACCATATGAAATACATAAGTGCCAATATCATATAGACGTATTAATGTCGATATTATATAAACACATAAGTGTCAATAACATATAGATCCGAAGATCGGTGTGCAGCTACACGTAGTCTTTGACTACTGGACCTCTAATGGCATGCCACTATACTGTCACTCTCTATCATAAACTTGGGCAATAAATCCATTTCATATAACTTTGTAATTTATCATATAGACATAAAAATGTCGATAAAACATATGATCCATATATCATCCTTATTCAATAATAAATTGTCAAAACAATATAATAGGACAATTCATACCCCAATATATACTAACCTTTTACTTTTGCTTGTAAAACATTGTATAGCTTGTACAAAAACCATGTTGTCATTTTAAATAAATTCATATAAATAAATTTTGCAAAATTTATCAAAATACATTTAAAACATATAAATGCACTCACCTGGGCCATTTATTATCTTGCCTCACTAAGCTTACTCAATCATTTTCCTCATAGTATCTTGAACCCTCTTTTAATTCGGATCAACTTCATTGATCACATAAATACGAATGACATTCGTTAGATTCAAATCTTACAATACTTTAAACATGCTATCGAATCTAGTCATTCGAATATACAAAATTTCCAAAAGTTTTTCCTTCTTTCCTTATACTTTCCAAAACCCATTTTTGGTCTTTAATGACCATTTCGAACTTCAAATAATTCTTCCGAGCTCGCTAACTAACTTTAGATACAAAATATCTAAATTTCCATTTTCTGGCAGCTTGTACTACCTTCGAAGATTTATTTCTATAAAATGATCTAAAACTTGGAATTTGATTCCGTTTGTTCTGAAAGAAACTAGGTTCAATAAGCTTTTCATCCATATAAATTAATAGTCCCGATTCAACTTGTACGATTTATGACGAATTTTCAAAGTCGATTACAGTGTTGAAATTCGGAACAGACTGGTGCTATGTTTTCTGACCTTTAATCACTTAAAAATTCATATCTTTTAACTCGGAACTCGAAATCAGTTTCCGTTTGTTGGAAACGAAACTAGATGAACACATCTTTACATCGGTATAAAATTCACCATCTAACCATTTTTTGTAGAATTTATGGTGAATTTTCGAACTTACTGCCAAAATCCAGTTTTCCTACACAACTTCCATGAATAACTTCAAACTTTATACTAATTTCTTCTTACTTTGCTATTTGTCAATTTAGTCCAATTACTTGCTTAAAACCACCAAATTATCACCTTCTTCATCAAATAATGATTCACAATAATTTCCTCTAATTTTCCTTCTTTGCCGAAATAGTCACTAAAATGTAAAGGTAAGGATTCAAACTTCTTAACTTTGCAAATTAGTCCTCAAATCAACATTACTACTTGAATTCTATTATTTCAACTAAAAATCAGATTTATTCCTCATCCAAAATCTTATTTCCGAATTGGTCACTTAACTTTGACAAATTGTCAAAATGAACACTACTTTAATTCAACATCGGTTTAGCATTCTTACTTCAATTTCACATCTCCAACATCATTAATAGCATAAATACACTTCAAAATAATAAAAATTTAGATTGGTCCTTTAACTTTCAGAATTGACGAAATGGTCCCTATACTTTAAATTTAGGGTTTTGCTTTCAAACAACAAATCAAGCTTACTAGATCATTTATCTAACATCACAAACCCTAAATCAAACTTGAATCCATAAACCCTAATCATCTTCATACAAACTATAATATATAGGGTTTAAATCCCAACTCAAAAACATGATTTTGTCATCATAATAACTTGTTTCCAACTTAAATTTCATCATGGAATCATAAAATTCCAAAAGCCCCAAACTTTTTTCCATAAACCCTAATTTCTTCTCATGCAAAATTCTCATCAATCAAGCATGTTTTCCATGAATTATTAACATCAAGGGATAGAGCTTGAACAGTAGAATAACTTTGTAGTAGTCGAGTTTCGGGGCTTGAATCGAGCTTGGAAAATTTTCTCCCTTTTTTTTCTCCCTTTAGTCCGAAATATTTCAAGAAAGAAGAACAAATTTGGTTCATCTTTTACTTATTTAATCCACATGTTAAAATTAAATGAATTTAAAATTCATTTAATTAGTGAAATTACTAATTTACCCTTTTAATCCAAAGGCCAAGATTTAATCTTATCAAAAATCAATGGCCATGATCAAATCCAAGTGTTATTCACCTTTAAAAACTACCCTCAATGTTTCAAAATATTTCAAAAATGCCATCCATGACAAATGTGTCCAATTTGCCCTTCAACTAGTCTTTATTTACAAGAAGTCTTGAAAATTGCCATTCCATTAAAATTGAACCAATTTGGTTCCAATCCAAACCATCCTCCTTCATAAATATCTTAGATATTTATTTATGACATTTTATTTGATCCAAATATTCGAATCTTACTCAATACGATTTCCAAATTTTCTTCCCACGAACTTTAAAGCTTTATAGCCACTCTATCATAGTCTAACTAAATCTAGTTAGAATCCATTCAGCAATAAATATTCATAAAATAATTTTTTATAAATTTCCCATAATCTTTGGAACTGTCTTCAAAATTTCAGTTTGATCCGATTTCCCAATATTCGTAAAATACTTCTACTGCGATTTTACCTTTTTCTGAACTATCAGATTTATTCCAAAAATTTCATATTTCCATATTCGGGAAATAAACATTATCATCTCATAAAAACTTCCTTCCTTAGTGACTTAGACTGAATTTCTTAACTCAGTCTATTATCCCAATAATTATAAAAAAATCTTCAAAAAGTAAAATTTCTCTTAGAAATCATTTATCGTAAATCCATACGAATATTCTTTAATCTTAATGAGTCAAAAATATCGATCAGAAACACTTTTATGAGATCTTCCCGAATGTCACCCATCCTTGTATTTCTCTGGCTTGAGCACGCTTAACAATTTCATTCCATCCAAATTCGGGACCTTTTTCTGCATCTTAATTCTTAAAACCGATATCAAGATACCTATTTCGATCTGATTCAATCTTATACTGAATAAAATCACTTGTTGGGGAAATGTACACTTTAGTCCCCAAACTTTTCCAAAGTTTATACTTTAACCCCTAAACTTTCAAAATTTACATTTTGGTTACTAGCTAAATTTTGGGATATTACAGTGACGACCCCACCAATCCCTTATATATTATGTCCCTGGCTTTGCCCCCTTCTCCAATGGACTCTCTTCTTAGTTCTCTCCTACTCTCACTTTCTATGGATCTTATTACTCCAACCTCTACAAATCTAATTAGGGTTTTTTGCCAACCATGCACCAACAACCATCAAGTTATTGAATCAAGCATTTTACTAGGATCCTTTAATTCTCTTATTATACGCATTAACTAATTCATACGATAATCTCATTTTGAAATAAAAAAACGATTACAAATATTGAAATTCAAATATCAAATTTGTTAAATGTTGCCCTTTACGTTTGGTTATATGAATCAATTGGTATCGAATATATCGGAACATGAATAATATAATAATAGGGTAGTCATTTTTAGTTTCCTTTTGCTGACATTATCTTTTTAATCAACATCAGAGATGTGAGGTTGTCTATCCCAATAATATCGTCTTTAATGTTTAAATTTTACTTTTCTCATTAGAAGTTCAATCTCACAAACTTACTAGCTTGTCACTAAATATTTGAGGTCGGACATATTGTTGCTTCTTCTACTGAAGCTGGACATTGACATATCAATTCTGAGAACTGGCGGAGACAGTTGGTTGAACAGGAGGTCAGTTGACACTCCAAAATTCTTAAGAATTTTTTAATATATATTTTATAAATATATATATATATATATAATTGACACATTTTTTTAAAAAAATAACACATGTTTTAAAAAATGTTCGAGATCTTTTAGAGGAAATTGACCCCACCATTTGCCTCCACTCATTTTTAATAAATATATAAGTTAACACTTCAAATTTTTACACCACAATTTAAATTTTCTGACTCGTTTTCAGTTATTTTTTAGATGATTTGCATGGAAAACACATGCGGGGCATGCATGTAAGACCCTCCTCACATTTTCCTTGTAATATTAATTTCTCAATATTTAACCATAATTTCATTCTAATTAATTCTTGGTAATCTTTTTCTTGTGGCAACATTTAATAGTTGCATTGTTAATTTAACGTTCGAAATGAATTGGAAAAAATAATCTCCCTCAATAAAATATATCGAATATATAATTTTTTTGTTAATTAGTATCCTTAAGATAAGCTTATCAATTTACTATTTTAGGAATGGACTCAGAATTTTATGTCAGATGATGTGAACTTTTAGGAAGTTATATTAAAAATTTAGGGGATGCGTAATTACAAAATTTTAGGGATGTCGAATTAGATCATCAATAGAAAATACTAAATTACATTCTCATTACCGAAGATAATATTACATTCCATTAACCAAACGTCTTTTAAGATGTCTATTGGTTAACAGATCGATTAACTAAAAGTCGATTAAATAAAAAAGATGTAATTACATATGCATGACATAACCTATTCAAGAAACAAGATATTGATTTATAGATCATCTTGAGTTAATTTGAAAGCAATATGTGAGTGTGTGTGTATGATCTTGAAGTAGATATATGATTGTCGACATATCAACACAACTCTTCAACTCGAATGGTCGCTTTTGTGTAGTAACTACATGTTCCTTAACCAATTCTACAAGGCATACACTTTCTTTTTCTCTTATTTTTCATATGTATATTGAGCAAGTGAAACCTTCGTTGATTTCTTCATTTTCCTTTTGGGACTAAATTGAAAAACAATGAAGAAAAAAGAGGGAAATTACTAGATTTGGTGGCATTTTCAATGAAATGTCACCTTTAAATAAATTATTTACCATTTTGAAACCCATGTAAAATTATTTATCTACATAGTACCCTTACAGTGAACTCGTCAGGCTAGCATGACAAGTTTTATTTTTATTAATTTTTTAATGTGAGTAATGGAGCCTTTAAGCGTTAAAGGAAACAAATTTTAATAGAATTCGCCAGCTAACATAGTGAATTTCATTAAAAAAAATTAAAAAACAATGAAACTCTCTAGACCAGTATGTTGAGTTCACTATAAGGGTGATAAATTGAGAAAATATTTTTACTTGGGTGTCAAATTGGTAAATAAAAAAATTAAAGGTGGTATTTCGGTGAAAATGTCAGATTTTGTATTCTCAAAGTTGGAAACCCGGAGTTTATTGCAAAATATGGGATGTCATGGGGGACTTTTGGTATAAGAAAATGACATTTTAGAAAAGATGGGATTTTAATTTAGGGAAATTATTTCATATACTGGTGGGAAAATTTTAGCGTTGTCACGTGTTTCGTTTATAGTTTAAGATTTTAGAGTTTAAATTCAAAAGTTATGGTTTACAATTTAGAATTCGCTAAGTAGAACACGTGACAAAATTAAAGATCCGCTTATAGAAAAAATCAACTACCAATATGTTATAATATCGGAACAATAATGGTGAGATACGAAACAATGTCAAACGTAGAAAAAAATAAGCACCAAAATTTGCGTGAAAAAACCAAATCGAAAGAAATCATGGGCAGAGGAAGAGAAATTTTTCACTATGTCGAAAATATGAGAATACGACCGATGGTTTCAACCATAATCCCTAGTATTTATTTATTGGAATAGGTTACTTGGTTACAAAAAAAACTTGCATAAAAAAAATTATACTTAAAATGAGTTTTCTACTCTTCGACGTATATTCAAAGGATACAGTTTCACACGGATTGATAAGTTTTGTATCACAAAAAAATTAGGTCACATCTAGAACACAATACACTGGACAATCACCCTTTTAATTCAAAAAGAAAAGAGAGAAAAAACCCTTTGGCATACAAATAGCAAAACTGTACTAAAGGTCACATACACATCACCTCTGATTAGCAAAGGAAATTGACCCCCATTTACTGCCTTTGCATGTGGCTTCCTCTCTGGGAAAGCTCATCATTATCGACCTGTTTAAGATTCGGATTATTTGTTTAGGTTTAGGGTTAAATCTATCTTTATTAGGTTTTGACCACAATATTTTAATTCGGTTCAATGTGAATTATGGTGTAAAAGGCTATTATCATCTATTTAATGTTAAATACGAAAATACAAAAATATTACTCATTCTGTTCCATAAAATTTGTCTTCTTTATTTTAAAATTGTCTCACTTAAATTATCTCATTGAAAAATTTAACCACTTTAATTAGACACATTTCTACCATCTTTTTAGTTTTTCAACAAAATAAACTTTAACTTTTCAAGGATAAAATTGTCATTTTAATTTTTTTACAGCACATCTCTCACACAAACTTTTTTTCCTGAAACTACATGAAAAATCAACAAGGGACAAGATTTGTGGGATAAAAAAATAATATATTTTAAAGAGTGAAATATATATATATATATATATATATATATATAGGTAGGGCAAAAGTCTCTCTCATAATAAAGACAATTTAATACTAGCCATGAATTTGATCCCTAATAAATACATACATAATCACAAATTAATCGGCCAAAAAAATTTCAACATTCTAGATAATGTCGGGATCTTTAATAATGCAAATAGAATTTTATATTGTAGATTTCAAATATGAATATTTAAAACAATTCATTTTGTGGTAAGTTTTTTCATTTATCTTATAACACGGTTTTTATATATTTATGTAGTAGTTTGATGTTCGTGTTCACAACGTACGTCCATGGTTAGGAAATGTCAATAGTCTAGTATGGTTTGATCTTATTTTATGTCAGTTTGTCGATAATTTTATAACTGTTAACTAAACAATATGCAAGATTGATTTTATATAACACCTCTTCTACATCATTACTTAAGCATCTAGTTGATACAGATAAAGAAATTTGTTTCCTAAATTTTTATGGATGATGGACATAATTAAGGGGATTGTCACTACTATAATAGCGTTTATAAACTCGTAATAATATAAAAAATAATTATTTGATACACTGACGGTGGAAACAAGTGTTTTAATTTTAGGGTTTACGGGTTTATGGTTAGTAGTTTAGAATTTAGTGATTGTGAATATAATTTAGGGTTTAGGGTTAAAATTTAGCGTTTATAGGTTAAAACCTAAATCCTTACTATATTACCTTAAAACCTAAATCCTAACATCTAAACCCTAAACCCTTAAATTTCAACCATTACTCCTAAATTCTTAACCCTTAAACTCTATACCCTAAACTAAATCTTAAACCATAAAACTAAAGCGCTTGTAGAAACTAAAAGTTTTCACCGCCGGTGTATTGAATATAAATCATAATATAAAGTAATGAGAAAATATTAGTGAAAAATTAAGGGGATTGTTTATGAGTCTGTCTCCGACAAGTTATGTCTTTAGGTTCCCACGCATGCTTGATTAATGAGTAATAAAGCTTGAAGTATGGTCCCCTCCCCGACAATACTTACATTTAATGATGTTTAAGCACAAACCCACCAACTTAATTACTTTCTATTGCACTCTTAGTTCCTCCTTTTTCTATTGGTTTGCATGTAATTTTTTTATATAATTTATCTAATATGATTATAATTATATAGTAAAAAATTATAACTAAAATCAGAAACGATGCTAGAATTAGGCAGTGGAAAGTACAAAATTTTCTAACTCCAAAATTAATAAAAACTTAATAAATAATTAATCCAAAATTTAATTTAACAATTATTCAAATATCAGAAACTACAATTATATTTAGACAAATTTTTGGAAGGCACAAACCTCACTCGTTCTTTGGATAGCTTTGTGCATGGCTAAGATACTTGGTGAAATTCTTGTGTGTGTGTATATATATATAGTGTTAGAGTTTTTGAGTTTTATATGTTTTTTGGATCATTGGATGGGTGAAATGAATGACTGAGATTAACAGTAGGATATGTGAAGATTATCTCTTGAAAAAAGTAAGGGGTTAATCTCAACCATTCATTTTACTCATCTAACGATCCAAAAAAAAGTATAAAACTATGAATTTTACAATGCGTAAGTAGATTCTAACCCTATATAATGATACAAATTTCTCACCTACTTTTTCTCCCCTCTTTAATTTGCCCCCCATTAGCTTGAATAATTGTATCTAACCCAATTTTTCCTTCCCGACAAACATGATTGACAGAGTGCTATTCTCGTTTCTTTTTAGGCTATATATATATATGAACGAGAGTAAATCTTTATTGTATGAGTTTTAATGAGGCGCTGTTGATATTTTATTTGTATGATTTTTTCTTAACAAATTCATACCATTTGATCAAAAAAAGAGTAAAGGTTTTAATGAGCTCCTGATTATATAATATGATTTTTTCTTAATAAAATCATATTATTCGATAAAAAAGTATATTTTTCTTATACATGCTTTCTTATTGAATTTGATCTTACTCCATATGCATAATTATTTAATATAGTGATGGTAATGTTCTTAAATTTCGCAAACGAAGTTAAAAAAACACCATATGTCTTTAATTCATGGACAAAGCTACATGAAAGCGGGCAGGGGCTCGACCCTGCGGCCCGCCTTTACGGCCCATTTTTTTAATTAGACCTTCATAAAATTTTAAATTATAATATATTTTATTTGTTTTAATATTATAAAATAGTTTTTCTCTTAGTGGTTAAAATGTGTAAAAGAATTTATTTATTTTATTTGAAGCCAGTAGATCAAATCCTATTAGTGACATTTTTAGTTTTTTATTTTAATATTCTCGACCCATTAACTTTTAGTTCCTACTTCACCCATGCTTTAATTGATATAAAAAAAATAAAGAAGACACGACGATTTCTTAACCTGCTTATGGATATATTTTAAAAGTTTAATGTATCGTATAATAATCCTTATAATATAAAAAATTTATGAAAATAAGGCTTGAAGTATGAACTTGTAAGTTCATCAAAATCTCACAAGCAGGAACACGCTTTGCTCATCCAATTTTCACATATGCTTTAGTTTTGAGTGGGTTCACATTGAGCTAAGCCCATTGTTGAGCCATCCAAAGTTTAGGTCCATTATAGTAGAAGGTTAGGGTAACAAAAAGCCCATTGTTTCACCATCAATTGGAAACTCATTATTTATATTTATTATTTATTATAGGAGAAAATTTTTGATACAAAGCTGACAGTTCGTGTAAACTTTAATTTACAATTGTTTGTCAAATTTAGGTGTTAGGAGTCTAAAATTTAAAATTTATAGTTAGAGTTTAGGGTTTATAATTTAAGGTGTTAGGGTTTTAGGTTTTAGATTTTAAAAAAATGTTTGTATAAAAAACTTTACACAAACTGTGTATCAAAATATAACCATTATTATAGAACTGTATTTGAATTTATTTAGACTATTTGGATTACATATATACATATATATTTATTTTTTTAATTTATTACATGATTTTATATATTATATACATAATTATATTTTGATAAACAAGTTGTATAAAAAAAATACACATCTCTCTCTATTTAATTACAAAATCTAAATATCTAACGCAAATCTCAAAAATACTAAACCCTAACTTTTAGGTTATAAATATTAAGGCCCTGTTTGGCAATTAGCAGATAGCTGATTGCAGATTACATTAGCTGATAGTTGATAGTTGATTGCATTAGTTGATTTGACCAGCGGATTGTATTTGGTAAAATTAACTGATAGCTGATAACTGTTTGATTAATTAAATAAGCAAAATAACATATAAGGACATGATTATATTTGATACTTGTTTGATTAATTTGATTATGAAAATAATTTTTTTACTATAACATTATTAAACATGTTTGAATGATTTATATATTAGTTTATTATTTATAAAATTATTTTTAAAGATTTAAAGCACATTAAACTGTCGGGGGTTTGTAAATACGAAGGAAGTTTTATGATTTGGGTGATAAGGGAGAAATTGGCTGAATATTGTACTTGTAAAAAAATTCAAATTTATTGTATATGTCAGATTACTTTCAAATATTGTGTTTGCTATAATAATATTAAAGTCGGATTCCTTTCAATTCGACTTAAACAATATTTTTATTTTTTTTAAAAAAAATTAAAATCTGTCATGCCTGCTACCCTGCCCCGCTAATCTGCATTCAAAATTAATGTAGTAAGACGGAATGCAAACTTACCGTTTTTAATTTTTTAATTAAAAAAATAAAAATACTGCTTAAAGTTAGATTGAAAATAATCCGACTTCAAGGTTATTGTAGCAAATGTAACAAATCAAGTATAATATCCACCGAATTTCACCGGATGACAAGTATTGGTTGCGGTCCTAAGATATATTGTCAATAAAAGTATTAGGATAAAAAGCATTTACCCTCAGATTTTGTAAAAAAAATACAGTGCTATTCAATTAAGTAGAGTTGAGTTAAAAATTTTGATTTAATCGAGTTAATGAGTCTTATTTTATAATTTAAATTTTAGTTGAAAAAATTTTCGAGTCGAGTTGCTCATGTTTATATTCATACTTAATTTAAACGAATTTCTACAACCATAATATATATATATATATATTTTTTCATATTTTTTCATATTCGATACACATGTTAAACTTAAAAATCAATTTACTAATTATTAAATTTTTTGAGTTATTTGAGTCTAATTTTATAACTCAGATTTGGTTTGAAAATTTTTCGAATCCATTTTTTACCCGGTGCGAAGAAAATCCCATATACGATTGAGATTTATTATTTTAGTCATTTGCAGAGAAGCTCCTGACATTTTGCATGTGTCAATGCTAGACCCTCTCTCTCTCCCTCTCCCTCTCCCTCTCCCTCTCCCTCTCCCTCTCTCCCTTCTTCTTTATGAGGATTTTCATTCATTCCAGTGATTAATTTCTCATGTTTTATTAATGGCTTAAATAAAAAATTAGCCTATAAACTATATATTTTATTTGTTTTTAGCCTTTAAATTATTTTTATCAAAATAAGTTCTTAAACTATCATTTTTGATCACTTTAAGTTCGATAATTATTAAAATAAAAAGATTATTTCGGCTAATAAGATGTTGACACCATCACAAAGATTTTTTGACCTAAAAAGAAAAAAATAACATAATTTAAGACCAAAAAATAGTTTAAGGACTTAAAGTGACTAGAAATAATAGTTTAGGGATTTATTTTAACAAAAAAATAGTTTAAAGACTAAAAGCAAACAAAAAGTAATTTAAGGGCTGATTTTTCATTTAAGCCTTTATTAATTTATATAAAGATAAATGTTGGATACAAATATTAAAGTTGATTCATGTCAATAGTGTGAATCGAATACTCAACCACTGATTAAGGTAAGAGAAACCTTTCTCATCTCATCTATGCTCGTGTTTTTCAAGCATATATAGTATTCTTTTGTATTCTAAGGTATTCACTCGAACAAGTTCAGTGACTAATTCTTCGTGTTCTGTTGGTTCATATAGAGATAAATGTTGACCGTAAATTTTAAAGTTGATCTATTCTTAAATTGAGAATCGAATACTCGACCATTAATTAAAATAAGAGAGACATTTATTATCTCACGTAAACTCGATATTCATAGATATATGATTTTGCTTCTTTATTTATTTACTTTAACATTACATTTTGTCTTCTGGTATTTTGTTTGTTTGCTACTTCATTTGACTTCTCGTTCGGTACAATTCATATCAATGAGTTATGAATTAGATCTCGTGACAAAAGTCATAGATTTAGCATTCAATTTGTGAAAATTTTTTGGTAAAATTTCCCTAAGGTCCCTCCCAATTTAGATAACGTTCAAAATGGACCTCTCAAATTAAACAGAGCAATTTAGTCCTCAATATTTTCACATTATGTGAATTTGATCTTAATTATAAAAAGTTATATAAAAACAAATAAAATTTCAAAAATAATGCATAAAAAAGTTAAACTTCAAAAACTAACTGAATATAGCTCGATTGACATCATCATTGATATAATATACAAAAGAACGTCTTGTGTATGGAATAATTACCCTATTAGTAAATGTCTTATTTTACAATTTGTCCGGTAAACAAGTTAATACTTAGCACCCACCTTAGTTTGAAATATTGTTTTTCAAGAAGCATACACACATATACATAAATATATAATAATTCAAAGATTGGATTCAATAATTTTTTTTGGTGAAATGGTAAAAAAATCATACACGTGGATATATTAATATATGTCTCATTGAGATCCCCTTAAACTTAGTCGGAAGAAAAAAATACACATGCATTAATTTGAAAAGAGTCAACGAGAATACCCGACATAAATACAATAACAAATTTAACTATGAGAAACATCCTCTAGCAGAACGGGGCAATTCAACCTGGTGGTATAACATGATATGTAGTGTCAAAATTATCTAAATTTGCACTTTTCGCTAGCGCATCTGCCACTTTATTACCATCACGCCGAGCATGTTGCACCTTCACAATTCAAAGATTGGATTCAATAATTGATGCATTTTTTAAATGAAAAAAATATAATATAAATTAAGGTAAGATGTAGGAAGTTTCTTGGTCATAAGTGATGGTTTAAAAAGAAATTAAAACCATTTACATCATGATTTCCTCACAGCTTAACAGCTTATATTTTTTAAATCATAAAACTAGGCATGCCTTACGCCAAAATAATTCAATTATTATTTTCAAAAATAAGGAATATAAAAAAGACATATTTTTTTCTTATGATTTCTAAAAAGGGAAATACACATTTCGGTACCTAATTTTTTGTCCAATCAGATATATGAACTTAACATTTTGGTCCAAATTAATATTTAAACCTGGGTTTTTAATTCTAAATTGATACTTATAATAGATTATTTATTTGAATCGATTTAGATCGTTAAAACAGATTCAAATATCTAATTAAGCCCCCAAAACTCATATACCCAAATTGAGTCTTGAGGAAAAATATGCATTTACACACCTGATATATAGTGGGTAAATCTCTCAGCGGAAATTTTTTACATACACAAAATCTCGAACTCAAAATCTGCTTAAGCCATACTAAACTGTGAAAACAGTAGTTTTGCTGAAACCCCAACGTTTCAGCCATCATTATTTGATTCTTACGAAACTGGAAGTTGATAATAAATTGTTAGGTTCCAAGTTGCAATATATTATATAATGCCATCGGAAATACTTCAGATTTGCTACTGTTCCTCATGAACTGAACCACTAAAGGATTAAATGGGGTTACGGTTTCAAATTTGTTGATATAATGATATTTTAAGTTTTTTAATATTAGTTAATTTTTGTCTTTTTAATATTTAAATTTAATAATTAATAATTTTTTTATTATTTTGATGTAAACTAATTGTCCTAATATTTGATCATAACTTTGCTTTACTATGCATCTAGTGTTAGTCCAAACATATGTATGTCCTCTTAACATTTGGCTTCATATTATTAAAGTTGTGATTCAAATTTTTTTTCGGATGAGATGTATGTTCTCCGCTAACTGATGTCCTCTGATGATATCTTCCGTAAAATGATGTCCTTGTTAATATATTACATGGTATGGTGTCTTTTTTTATGTCCCAACATTAACAAATTAAATTTCAAGTCATAACTCTGCCTCAAATTCTCTAAAATCTAATCATAAACCATAACCTAAAACCTAAACTCTAAACTTAAATTTTCAGCACGAGGGCATAAATAGAATCACCGAAAAGAAATATAGGATTTTTATTCCATGGTATGAAGGAGTTCAAGACCGAGTTAAACTTTACTTCCCATTTTGCTAGATGTTTAGGAAATAGGGTTTTTATGAGTGAGATAAGTTGTATATTAGCAATATGAGTTAAGTCGTAGTACGACATATTGCACCACTATAATATCTTCTTCTGATATAGTGAAATGTCTTATCTTTTATCTGTGATTTTTTTGTTTGGTTTTTCACGTCAATATTATCGTTTTTATTTTCTTACTTTATTTATAATCTTATTCTTTATTATTTCGTTGTTGTCGTTCGTCTTCGATATATCTCCGATACAACACAGATTTTGAGATTTAAATCTTAAACTTATTGCGTGAACCAGAATAGTTAGTAACCATCTGAACCAGAAATTTATATTATACAATATCCTCTTAAAAAAAGGGGAAAACTACATATTTAGTATCCCAGCTATGCTCGTGTTACTGTTTTGTTACCCCAACTATTATTTTTAGAAAAATGATACTTAACGTTATGTTTTTGTTTTATTTTGGTACTCGGCCGTTAAAAACTAACGAAGATGATGATGTGACTTGGTATAATCACAATTTTAGTCCAAAACACTTATGTATATGATCAATTTAGTCCAAAATCCATCAATTTAAAACATCATCTTAATTTAGGGGGTAAAATTGCAAATTACGTTCGACTGGAAGAAGAAAATTGAACAATTTACAATTTTAATCTAAAAATTAAAATAATGTTTAAATTGATAGAAATTTGAACTAAATTGATAGATTGTATAAGTTTTTGGACTAAAATTGTTATTAACCCAACCCACGTCACTATTTTCGTTAGTTTTTAAGGACCGGGGTACCAAAACAGAACAAAAACATAACGTTAGATGCTGTTTTGCTAAAAATAAAACAGTAACACGAACATGATGGGTACTAAATATATAGTTTTTCCTAAAAATAATTACACTTAAAAACTATATATATATATATATATATTACCATCACAATTCCATTTTATTCTGTTGTCTGCTACACCATTTTTATGAGTCAAAAAGTTTTATGTTCCCAATAATGACTTCCTTGTTCTTTTGTTTCTTTGGCTAAACAACATACCCTGAGTCTGAAATGTAAGCTTCACGCTACGTTTCCATGTGTAGAATTAATAATGAAAATAAAATGGCTTAATACCCACTTTAGTCTAATATTTTAATGAAATTCTCACTTTGGCCCTTTATCTATTTTTTGAGTCTGACTTCTCAACTTTCAATTTGTTATCACTTTAGCTCATGAACACGTGGTTCAATCGAGTTATGTCAAGTATTAAAAAGAAAAATAAAAAAAAACTTTATTACTTTTGACAGAACCCGGTCGAGCCACGTGGCATTTTTAATAGAAAATGTCAAAGGACTAAAGTGATAACGAATTGAAAGTTGAAGAGTCAATCTTACCGAAAATATAAAAATTTTCACTAAAGTACAAGGGGCGTTTAGGTATTAAGCCAAATAAAATTAACAAAACATATGAAATAAAATGGCTTAAAGGTCAAATTGGCCCTCAACCAAAAATTAAAAAATCAGTTAAGCTCTTATGAAATTTTTTCATTCAATTGAGCCCTTATAATTCAAATTACGATCAATCAGGCCATCAAAATTTAAATTGCAATCAATTTAGCCCTTTCGTAACGTTGACCATTACAGTTGACCGCTAACTCAAAAATAATTATTATGATGGTGACACGTGGCACACTCTGGACGTGTCATGTCTTCAAAACCGTAAATAATCATTTACAAATTTAAAAAAATATTCAAATTATAAAAAAATATTTTAAAACTGAAAAAATATTTAAAAATATAAAAATATTTAAAAATTCAAGAAAAATCTAAAAAATATTTAAATGTGTAAAAAAATAAAATTATGTATAAAATTATAAAAATTATTTTTTACTTAAAATCAAAAACTATAAAAAATAATTGTAATAATTATTAAAAATATATAAATATTTATAATGAAATAAAATTTAAAAATTGTATAATTTTTTAAAATATTTTTAATTATAAAACTCTAAGATTTCAAAAATTTTCAAATTGCCCAAAATTCAAATCCCTAACCCTAACCCTACATTCACAAATCCTCAAATCAATTTAAATTTCCCATCCTACGTTCCCAAACCCTAACCATACATTCCCAAATCCCCAAAATCCTCAAAATTTTCAAAATGCCCAATATTTGAATCGGTGCTAATGCTTGATTTAGGGATTTATGGGGCTTTTTTGAAAGAAATGAAACTTTAGGGTTTTTTAGAAAAAATTTTATTTTATGTTTTTCATAAAAAAATTAAATTAAATTAAATTAAATTAATTTTTAATTTTTATGATTTTTATAAATTTTTTATAATTTTGTATATTTTTTAAGTTTTTTTTAAATCGATTTTGATGGCGTGGCACGTCCAGATCGTGCCACATGTCCTTCTATCTTTGACCATTAGAGGGTATTGACGGTCAACATAACGTAATGACTAAATTGGGTGTACTTTAAATTTTGAGGACTAAATTGAGTACATTTTTTTTATAAAGGCTTAATTATTTTTTGATTTTCGTTGAGGGTCAATTTGACCTTTAAACCAAATACAATTAACTAAAGTGATGACAATGACTAGCAATATAACAACATTTTCTTCTTCTTTTGATGATTGAGCAGAAATTAAATTGGCAACATCTACAATATACAGTTTACATGTCAAATATACATTATTTTCAATCATTTGAAAAATTAAATTCAGGTTTAATTCCATTTACTCATAAAGTCAAATTTAGAATCTCACAATCTATTAACTCATCCGGTTCGAATAAAAACTCGAGTTTAATTTTATTGGTTTGAAATAACCTTTTTGTAATTGTAGGATTTTTCTTTAGAGATAAAGTTGCATTTTTAGTCTCTAAATTTGTCTATTTTTCTCATATTAATACCCTTTTTTGTTCATATTGGTATCTGAACTTGTCTATGTTTCTCACATTGGTACCTAAATTTATCTATGTTTCTCACATTGATACCTTTTCCGTAACAATGTTAAAAGAGATGATGTGACACTATGAGGTTTTGCTACATCATTACCCAAAATATAAAATATAGATTGTTAAATTTTGTAAAAAAAATACGAGAAATTGTAAGTATGAAAAATCATAAAGAAATATAAAATTTTAACATATATATAAAAATATAGAAATAAAATTGTTGAAAAAGTAGAAAAGTATCAACGCGGATAAAAAAAAGAGTAGAAAATTAGACAAGTTTATGTACCAATATGACAAAAGTGGAGAATTTTAAGGGCTAAAATGCTACTTATCCCTTTTTATAAGCATATTAAATTCAATAAAAAATAGTCTATTAAATATATAAAATTTCTTATAACATAATTCAAAATCTTTAAAAATAAATGTAACTTTTTCATTAGGCCATATACTATGTATAAGACTATAAGTTGGATATTTAGTCCCTATACAATATTTTAATCAATTTTAGTTCATGTACTTTTTGAATCTTAAAATTGTAGTAGATACTGGTATGGTGCAAAAACAATATAACTAAATTACATGTATTCTCTGATAAACGGTGGTGTGGTATGAGAGTTAGATTGAGTCGAGTTAATTTTTTTGAGTTCGTTGAGTTTACGAGTCTTATTTTACAACTCAAACTTTATTTGAAATTTTTTCGATTAGAGTCAAGTTTACGAAATTCGAGCCAAGTTGAGTTTTCGAGTTTATGTACAAATTTAATTGTAAGTTTTCGAGTTTTCGAGTTTAAACGACTTTCTATATCGATATACAATATACATATCTATTTCTTCAAAAAATTTTATATGTGGTATATATATATATATGGCATAATTGAGTGACTCGACTCGAACTTAAAAATTGATCTACTAATCACTAAAAATTTCGAGCTATTCAAATTTTCATTTTATAACTCAAACTTTACTTGAAATTTTTTCGAGTCAAGTTTATGAAATTACAAGTCAATTCAAGACGAGTCGAGTTTTTTTCGCGTCGATTTAAGTCGAAAGATTCAATTTTTTCGAGTTGAGTCAGTTTTGCTCACCCCTAATTACTTGACCAATCATTTACTTCTTTGGAGAGCACCCGGGACAATAAAGATTAGCCATCACTATCAACAGTGAATACTCCGGTCTCGGCCAAAAATAATATATTGCCTCGTTGGGTTTGACCCGAACTCAATCAAGCTTACCCGCTTCAACCCATTACCCTAATGGTGCGTTTGGTTCACGGAATGTAAGATTACCTCTGGGAATAAGATTATTGGAAAGTAATATTACCTGTCACATTACTGGAATATTACATTAGCTTGGTTGGTTTATTTGGTAGGAATGTAAGATTATTGTGTTTGGTTGGAGGAATATAAGATTACCTAGAAGTAAGATTTACTAAATTGTCTATGTGTTATTTTTTTTCTTTTTAACATGTTAAACTTTCAATATTAAATTAAAAATATATGCATAAAAAGTCATAAAACTATTTTTGTTGCACTATCTAAAATTTACAAAACTACACATTTATCATGTTATTAATATAATTATTATATTAAATATTTTTTAAAAAATATTTTTATATATTAATACCCTCGTTACTCTCTATTAAAATATTTTTATGAATTTTCAAATGCTAAACGTTTAATGTGTTCAAATTTCTAATTTGTTATTACTTGTGACCGATTGTAAAATAAATTAAAGTAAATAATAAAATAAATTTAAAAGTGGTATAATACTGATAAGAATCTTAAATCATAAGTTTAATCTCCTAAAATGTTTTATAAGAAGGTAAATATCTTATAAATCAAGAATAAAATTAAAACACCAACTCCTAACTTATTACTAACAGTAATTCTCAAGTAATATACAATCCCAACATATAACCTATAAACATCATAGATATAATATTAATAAAAATAAATTAAATATTCAAATAATATTCAAATATGTGTAACATCATTTAAATATTAAATTAATTTTGAATAAAAAAATTTAATTAATTTACACCATAAATATTTAATCATCTAATTAAATTCAACAAAGGATACATATGAACAAAATTCATTAATTTAAGGGCAATATGGTTCAAAAGGGTGAGAATTGACAAATACCTAAGAAATTCAAGGGAATCACATTCCCACCATTTAATGAGAAAAAAAAAACGCTACTGTTGAGAAAGTAGTATTACCCCTTGAAGGGAATGTTCCCAAACCAAACATGAGTATGCGATTACGAAAAAAAAATCATTCCCCTCGATAATGATCTTTTCCTCAAAACAAACACCCCTAAATGACTCATTTGGAGCCCTAAACCAGATTCTTGTGGCCCAAGAAATCGATTATAAGCTAGTTGGCCAACTTGGTATCAAGAAAGACAGGCAAGATCTCCCCTTTTTTCAATCAAATTTGTATATATAAAGTAACATGCTTTTCAAAAAAAAAAAAAAAACCAGAGTGTAAGAAGTCATTGGAGTAGAAAATAAGACCTGTCTTTAATCATAATCCCATTATACTACTTTTGTGGCCCAAACAGGTAATAATATCAGTTTCAATGTTGTATAAATTATATTTGAGTGGCCCAAAAAGAAAAGAGTCAAACAGTCTAAAGGTTTAAGCTTCACTTATATAGTTATATTATTGAGTTCATAAAGTTTTTGCTCCAAATTCCCTATAATATTAGGGTTTGGTTTAACCCTACTTGCACAGCTCAAAGACATAAAGTTTGTGAAACCGAGTCTAAATCTTTAATAAATTTGGACCCAATTATCTACAACATTTTCTTCTATGAACTTGTTAAATTCAAAATGATACACTATTGTTGAGATATTTATTTTGATATAACTCAATGAAAAATATTTTTAGACTTAAACATAATTGCAAAAATAGTTCAAAGTCCCCAACAGCTATTTTTTTATAACAGCTAGTTTTTTGACAGCTAGTTTTTAACGGCTAGTTTTGAGCCTATCAACTATTATCAAACAAAATAGAGCATCATAAGGCCGATTGAGATTGGTTTGCACGTCGCTAGTACAATATACTTGAGGATGTGAGTTCGAGTATGCTTAAGCGCTAAATATTATTCAATTTATAGATGATGAGAAATTTGGAAAGTATAAACAGTATATCAAACTGTACGTTCAAAAAAATAGAGTATTGTAGGACTTGAACTAACCCTTTAATAATGTTAAGACAAATTTGTTTTATTCATTGTCTTGTTATATAATAAAAATCTACTAATTAACCATCAAATTATCATATGATTTGTTGTTGATCTTTAATGTTGTTACAATTGATCTTTAATATTTTGAGTCCTTGCCTTAGTAGTTAACAGGTATAAGTCAAGCATCTTAGGACTTGAACTATTAATTAACCCCTAGAATAGATTAATTAGTATATTCATTTTGATAAATCCTAAATCTAATCCTAATCATACTTAGAGGGGAGGGGAATGAGGGACTCTAGGGAAAGAAAGGAGAGTGCTCCTAGTGGGTCTAGAACTCATAATCTAAAAAAAATATGAGGAATAAAGATGAACAGTCTGACTAATCGATAAGAAAATAAATTTAACGTGGTTCGATTTTAATCATCTCTACATATAAGAGAATAAATTCACTATAAATGGAGATTATATTATATGAAATTCCCTAAACATGGTATATTTCCCAAATCTACAAACAGAGAACCCAAAAGGTTACATCTCTCATGGTATTCTTTTTAGTTAAATTCAACGCTCGACCCGTAAAAATATCAAATCATTTTTAAAACGAAAATATTGACTGAAACATTAATTTTTTAACGGTTTTGACAGGGTGACTTGCATGATAGTCCACATGTTCTTAATGATGATATGTCACTGTTTATTTTTGTGTCGCATTAGAAAATAATTTATTTAAAAAAATAAAATTTCTTTGTATGAAGCACATGCCAGCTGTCATGCAAACCGTCACGTCAACATCAAAAAAATTTAATGTTTTAGTCAATATTTTCATTAGAAAATAATGATTTAACTTTTTTTTAAAAGGTTGATGGTTAAATTTGACTTTTTTTTTAAGTTTGAAGATCAAATTAAACTAAAAAAGAATAATGATTACCTTCAAAATAAGAAAAAATAAAAAAATGTAACACCCAATCTCGACTCAGTTGTACACTGAATATAAATGTTACATTCGAAGGTCAGAGCTAAAACAAACTTAATCGAAAATCGAATCTAAGATTTACACTTGATTAATTAATACTTATAAGAAATGAAGATCTAAATTGAGAAACATGCATGAAGCTCTACAAGTCTATTTAACAATTGCTAAACATTAGCAATTCAAATTAAGTGGTCATCTAAACACTTTAACTTATTACATATTAAAGGCCGAGACAAAGCTGTAGAGTTGGCAATCAGGTCGATCGGGTTCAGGTCAGGCCATTTCGGTTCGTATTGTTTCCGGTTTAGATTTGATTCGAATTAGATCAGATTTAATCCGAATTTATGTATTTTGGGTCGAGTATCGAGTCTGGACAATATCGGATCGGTTGAATTTTTGGTTCGGGTCAATGTCAGATTAGTTGCTTTTTCGAGTCGGGTCAATATATGAAGATGGTCTTTTTAAAGAAGAAATATGATATTAAATCTTTAAACTATTACTAAATGTGGTCGCTAATTAGTAATATAATACAAAAGGACAATAAAACATGGATATATATCCAATACACTAGCGGGGGAAACTTTTAGTTTTCACAAGCACATTAATTTTAGGGTTTAGGGGCTTAGTTTAGGGCATAAGGTTTAGGGGTTTAGGTGTAAGAGTTTAGAATTTAGGGGTAATGGTTAGGATTTAGGGTTAGTGTTAGAATTTAGGGTTAGTGTTAGAATTTAGGGTTTAGAGGTTAAGGTTGTAGGGTAATATGTTGAGGATTTAGGTTTTAACTTATAAACCCTAAATTCTAACTATAAACACTAAATTATATTCACAGTCCCTAAATTCTAAAGTACTACACCTAAACCCTTAAACCCTACACCCTAAACTAAGTCTCTAAACCCTAAAACTAAGACGCTTGTGGAAACTAAAAGTTTCCACCGCCAGCGTATCAAATAATTATCCATAAAACATATATATTTGAGCAAATTAAATTCAGGTTATTTCGGATTGAGTTACTTTCGGTTCGTGTTGCTTTCTGTTCAGTTTACTTTCAGTTTTTGATTATTTCTGGTTTTGGTTAATTTCGGTTTGGGTTAAGTTTCGGTTTAGCTAAAATTCAAATTGTTTTCGGTTCGGCTTGTTTCGTGTCCTGGTCAAATTTAAACTATTATGTCTAGGTCTATATCAAATATTGGTTGAATAAGTCAGTTCGGGTCTCAGATCAAGTTTGACAGGTCTATTGTAGACAATTCCGAAAGAAGAAATGCAATGTTTATTATAAACTAAACATCAATGGACATGGACCTAAAAGCAAAAGACAGATCCTCCCTACAATATTATACTATTATATTATGCACCTTTATTATGGTAATTATTAGGCATGGCCATACATGATAAACCCTAAGCAAGCCCCCAAAGTGCCGAGCTGCTTTTCCACCACCATGTTCTACCCATAAACTTGAGGCTCTGATTTTCCAGCTAAAATGTTGGTAAAACTATACTTAATCCCCTCAAGAAGTTATAAAATTATAAATTTATAATGGTAAAATTGTATTTTTGACCCCTCTAAAATGATAAAATTATGATTTAGTTCTTCTAAAAACGGTTAAGTATCAAAACATTACATTAACTTTGTTAAAACATGCAATGTGGCTCATGAACTTTGGTTTTGTGTAATTTTATATTTGAAGTTTTAATTTGATTCAAATTTCACAAATCGCTGAAATTATTATTAATGTAGCATCAGAGATGGACCGAGGGGGATGGGGGAGAGGTTGCCCTTGGAAATTTAAAATTCATATATGATTTAAAAAAAAAATAGAAATTTTCTATGTATTTTCTATTGAAAATCTATTTTCGCCCCTTAAAAATTTTATAAGTTCGCCCCCTCTAAAATTTTATAGGTTCGTCTTCCCTAACATAGAATCATGTGTTTGTCCTTGTGTAGCATCATTTTACGTTTATACAATGCATGCATAAATTGCTACATTATCCAATAGGAAAATAAATAGATGTGTTCAATTTTTAAAATATGTACAATTATATCAAAATCAAAGTTTTTTGTGTACAAATAAACTTAAATCAAATCTTTGTATTTATACTTGTACCAAATTAAAGTTTATATATCATATTGCACATTTAACAAAAGTTCATATGCAGTTTTGATAATTATTCATTTTAAAAATTGTAAAGTTATAAATCAATACAATGATAAGATTGTATTTTTACTCTCATATAAATTTTTGATCCATTAATAGTGTATAATTTTTTGTACCGACAGTGAACCGGATGATGAAATGTCATCATAAAATTTTAATTATTAAATATTTGATGCATCGGAAAGGTATAATTCAAAACCAACGTCTCAGTGAATGAGACAGATAGTATGAAAAACCATGACAATGATCTAAACTCTAAACTTTAAATTAATATGAACCAGCAGAACTAAGCTTGTGCTTTCTTTAATTTACTCAAGTATCATCATATATTACTTAGAATAGTAATGAATTAGGGTATTCATCCCTCTCCTATTAATAATTTCTAATCCAAATCTAAAATAATATTTTTTATTAAACGGAGAGGTATTACATCCCCAAGACAAATGTCGAGATTTGAACTTATACAAGATGAAATAACATAAACATCATCTGTCACTCGGTCAATTATTGGATCCTAAAATAATATTCATAATCACCGACCAAGAAGCTAGTAATTATTTCACATAAAACCCTATCAATAGCTTCTTGACCTCACATTCCACTTGTTATGGAGAATGGATATGAATTCCCATCATTTAGTCAATTGCATACGCATGTTAATCACGTTATTGACTCAAAGACAAACAACAACCTCTACAAAATCCCTATAATTCCTCAGCACAAATTACTTCTGCAGATTCTTGGAACAAATGGGCCCTTAGTTTACCCATGTCCACAGATTTCCTACTTGCCAACTATTCGATTTACACGATACGAATATAATACGAATAATTATTTGATGTACCGCCAGTGGAAAAAAAATCACAAGCGGGCTTTTAAATCTAGCACATATCCTTTTAGGGACCCTAACCCCTAAACTGTAAACTATAACCTTAAAACCTAACCACAAACACTAAAATCTTAACTCTAAACCGCAACCTCTAAACCCTAAAAATCAGGGACATGTAAAAATAACACGAATGCGTTAATTACTAGTAATACTTTTACTCCTATATAAATGTTGCTTATTTCAATTACCATTACACAACTGAAAAATGTCTAGCAAAAGATCAAGAGGCAGAAGCAATGAGAATAATGAAGATTTCAGCCTCAAACTTAGGGAGCTTACATCCACAAACAAGAAGAAGAAAAGAAATGCAGCCAAGGTAAGATTTGATTCCCCCCCCCCCCACCACCTTTTCGTTTTATTATTGCCGTGTTTGCGATGAATGCTAACCCGAGTCCTAAATAACAACGGGTCATGTTGCGATCGTTATTTAAAAATGTATATCGATATGCAGCTTCTGAATGAGACATGCAATCACATTAAGAAGCTTAACGGAGAGGCGAACGATCTAAGCAACCGGATATCGGAGTTGTTGAATTCATCGGAGGCCGAAAGCAGCATTAATGCAAACATACTTAGACAACTTCTACGACAATAATCATTACAAATTTTGTCCTTACATTTCACTACACATATGCTTCAAGTATTGCAGGGTATACTATATATTTATATTATATAAACATTTCAGTCTTTGTATTTGAGTTTGGTTTCAAAGAATAAATATTATATATATATATATATATATTTCTTGGTTTTAGTGTTTCAATAATTAAGGATTAACAATATAATTAATTCTTGACTTATTCAGACTTTTTTTGCTAACTGATACAAAATTAGGTCATTTTTTATGAAAAGAGCATTCCAACAACAATAGGTCTTGTCGATATTGTTTTTCAAAGTTTAAGCAGAGACATTATTATTATTATTATTATTTTGGTAATTCAGAGACAACATTATTATTAGGTTAATATTTGATAAATTGTCAGTGTAATATTTTAATTTCGCAAATAGTATTTAAATACTACTATATATATACTTTAAATTCTAAAACCCTAAACTCTGTGCTCTTAATATCACGTGTCACTCATTAAACGGTAAACTCTAAATCTTATACGAAGGTGTATGCAATAATTGTTCTTCTTCTTATTATATTTTGTTCTCATTTAACTACTTACCTGGACTAACATAATAATTGCACTTATGGAAGCTAAAAATATGTAATAATTAGCTTCGATTACGACTAACCAAAGGGGGAATTACTTAGAACTTAAGATTAGCAGAAATATAATAAATTGGGATTTATATCTAATATATGTTGATAGAGCTCTAGACCATATAATTTCAATGATGACATATTCGTCCTACTTACTATATAAACAAGTTTATTACATATCAACTGAAGGAATGGATTATGTTTAAAAATAACAATTAGTAGTAGTTGACATAGAAATTACAAAAAAGCCCTACTATTACTCATGATTTTGATATTAGCGGATAGTTAATAACGGATGACGAATTACATTAATTGGTAACTGATAGCGAATTATATTAATTGATTTAATTAGCTGATTTTATTAACTGATTGTATAAAAATGTTTGATAAAATTAATTAATAGTTAATAGTTTTTAATTATTTAAAGCAAAATGACATATAAAAATATGATAATTGATAATTATTTGATTATTTGACTAGCCGATGTCCTTGCCGGTGCAAGCCGAGGGACACCTATCAGTGAAACTATATTTGAAGATCCACCTAGTTTCATGAGGAACCTACTGCAAGAGGAAACTTAGTTTTATTCTTTATCTCTTTCTAAAAAAAAAAAGTAGGTTACTTATAGGCTTTTTATAATTGTTAAGGATAAAAGAATTTTTACAACTCTTATATTGAATATTCTAAATTCAAAAAGTTTCTCTTAACGGCTTTTTCAATTCGAGAGAATTCACAACAATCTGCTATTGCAATTTTTTATTTTTTAAATATTTAAATTAGCGAATTTGACTGGTTAAACTTTTAAAAGTAGTTTAATCCTTAAATGGATTGCATTGATTAGGTTCTTTTATTACAAGATAAGAACAAGAAAATTATAAATTAATTACAAGAAATTAACAATGAAAAAGAAAATGTTATATATTCAGTTATTCACTACACTATTTTGAGATATGAAGAAAAATTCAATTGTACATTCGACACTGTGCTGTGTATATCATGATCTGAAATTCAGACTAAAAAGAAAGATTTCTGGAAATCCTAATTAAGAAATCAAAAGCTACAATCTAAATTGAATGCTCCATTACATTGATCGTAAGCTTTCCTATGCTTAAAACTGCCTGTCATTTACAATTAGAAAAAAAAGAACTATATATAAATTCAGAAAGAAGAAAATTTTCTCAGCATCCAAACAGATCAAAGAAAAAGAACTTTGAAACTTAGAACCTAGATGAAATGAAATCAAACCTTGATTGATAGATTCCATCGATTGAGGTGATCGATTTAAGTTTGCTTCATTGCATCGCATGGCCTTTTTTTTTTTATCGCTGTTCTTGCCGCTAAGAGGCGAGGAAGGCAAGATCAGCTTCAAAACAAGAACTACGTTGATACGACGTCGTCCTGTATTGTTTTCGCTAAAAACTCCACCGACGGCGTCTCCTCCGAAGACAACCAAGCTATTATCGGCGCCGGCGATGAGATCCTCACCGAGATGTGAATCTTCCTCTCTTATTCTCAAAACCCGAGTGTGAAGTACTAGTGTCTCTACTTCCTTCTTCGTCTGCAGCACCACCGACCTCGGCGACTCCAACTCCGCCTCCACCTCTTCCGTCAAAGATTATCCGCTCACCACCTCCATGGAGGTGTTACTGTCGTTGATGCCTGTTTTGGCGGGGAGAATATTTATATAGTGCGTTGGCGAGGATCATGTGGTTAAAGGGGTAGGCTTTAAAGGTCCAAAAACCGTTGCCCATTTCAGTATCCAGGGGAGATTTTTTAGGGTTCTGCCTGAGCAGCTACAGCAGAGCAGATGCTCCTGAACTTATCCCCAAACAAAGATCTAAGGGTCCAATGTTCTAAAACAATCTGGTGGTAACACATCGTTAACCTCACAGATTGTCACTTTCATCCATATTCTGGCTAAAACCATGCACAACATTGCTCAAAATGGACCATAATTTAAATGCTCGTCTCAAAACAACAAAATTGCTAGATTAACATCAAATCCAAGACAAAAACAGATACCAGCATCCACTACAGAAAAGAAAAGTGTAAAGGGTAAGTTCCAAACAAGGGAAATTTTAAAGGTGTCCTAGTGGTGGTAGCGGCGTTAAGTTTACTCATCTTCCTCTTCATCACCATCTCCGCCAGCAGCCTTCTTGGCA